>JAESIW010000020.1:2835963-2853844 GCA_016802295.1 Brachionus rotundiformis
AAAAAATACTGTAAAAATGTAGAAATAAATATATTTAAACATCTCAAGATTTTAAGATATTATAATATTAATCAAATTGTACAATATAATATCAGATATAAATTCAAAATATTTAATATGTAATTCGATTTGTCACCAGAAGCACCAAACGGGTCATTTGACTTGTTTTTCAAAATTTTAAATCCACATATCTTATTAACTAACAATAAAAAAATCTTTTTTAAATTATGTCTGTTTTATATTTTTCTTTACGAAAATTTATCACTTGGTAAAATCACTTAAGTTTTTTGGTTAAATATTTTGAATCAAAAAAAAACAGGAAAAATGCTTAATGCTTCAAGTGTTAAATAATAAAACAATAGGTTATCGCTCTAAAGACTTTACATTAAAACCAATTAATTGAATATTTGTTTTTTCTAAACAGAATTTACAGTTCAAAATTTCAATTATTATCATGATTAGCTACAATTAATGATAATTTTTTTGATTAGTAAATCATTATAAATTTGAAAAATATATATTAATATTAGTGTAAAATTTTTATTATTATTATAAAATTCAGTGTAAAAATTCAATTTAATTATTATTACTTTAGCTCTCATAAAATTAAGATAAAAATTCAAAAAAAAAATTCAAAAATAATCCCGATAGTAAAATAAAGAGAAAAAATAGAAAAAAAAAGAACTTAGAGCCGTACAAACAATAAAAAAAATATTTACCATCAAATTTAATTTTTTAATATTAACATAAATTTTGGGATATTTTTTAAATTAATTTTCTTAATTATTTACATTTGATTTACTTATAAGATTTAAACACACTTGAGTTACTTGCTCGCTTGAATAGACAACACAGCCTAATCGACTAAATATCCTAAAACAATCAAATACTTTTAACAATATAATAAATCACAGATAAAATGATCCTTTTTGTTGATTATCTTTTTGTTGTTGTTGTTGTTGTTGCTGTTGCTGCTGCATTTGAAAGTGGAACCTAAGCGCTTCTTCATTAGGTATGTTGAAAGGCAGTCCGTGTGGAGGAAGACCATGCGCGCCGCCCATTTGAGATTGGGCGGCCATGGCCGCCAAAAATTGTAGCCTCTCTCTTTCCATCATTTCTAAACGACGCATTTCGTCGTTACTTTGAGCTCCTAGTTGATTAGGCATCATTGCTGGCGTGATTGGTTGGCTGGGCGGCCTAGGTTGTTGTTGTTGCATTCTCATTAGGTTAGGCGACTGTGGAGATTGTTGATTAGCCGCTGCTTGCTGAAACAAGCTGGCAAATTGAGGGTTCAGCAAAGGATTCATGGTCGGATCGGGCAGACCCAATTTAGGATCTTGTTTGAAAAGCATTGCTGCAGCTGCTTGTTGGGCGAGTAGGAAATCATTTGGTGAAGAGGGAATGGGCGGCTTGTTCAAAAATGGTGACGCGGTCTGTCTGCTCATAGATGAAGACGGTCTTGATGCATTTGAGCTCGAATTGAAACCAGGCGAACCAGATGTTTTGTCAAAATTTGGCATATTCTTGGCCATATTTGGTTGGCTCGATTTGACTGACGAAGAAGACGAGGACTTTTTATTAAATGAATTGTTTAAATTGGGCTCAGGCGTTTTGGGTACTGATGTTTTCGGTGCTTTTTTTGCTTCCTGTTCTTTTTCATTGTTTTGAAATTGTGACATTAGATTGAAAAAAGCCTCGTTGTGAAATCCGGGAAAGAGTGGATTTTGACCCGGTGGCAGAAAAGGTGGATGTGCGCCAGGTCCGAGACCAGGTGGAAAAAGATTAGGTGCAAAACCAGGCATTTGCTGACTGGCGATGTTTTGTTTAATAAAACTCTCGAACATTTCGGCTGGATTTTTGGGTGCATTGGGCGCTTGCTTTGACTTGTCTTGATTGAAGATTTTAGAAAAATCTGGAAAATTTGGATTGAAGGCTGAATTGGGCTGAGATCTGTCCGCAATGTCTCTGAGTTGTTTCAAAGCCGGCGTAGTTGGCGACTGAAGGTTTCGACTAGGAGTCTTTGACTTGTTTCTACTATCTGAATTGATCACTTGAGGCACAAAGACCTTTGGTGCCACTGGCTGTTCTTTGCTCATTTTGCTCTCTTGTTCTTTGTGTCTTGACTCATTTTTTTGCTTCAAGTACTTCGAACTTGGCAAGTACCTGAACTCGAGATCTGTTCGCGAGCAAATATTGGTTCCTCGATCCCATACTTTCATGAACATGGCATTCGAGTCCGGTTTAATCAATTCGGTTGGCTTATTTACAATTATTTGCACTGCTTGAGGTGGAGATAGCTGGTCGTCATAGGTTGGCGCGGGAGAGGGACAAGTCGAGTCAGATTGTTGATCTTTGCCCTTGACGAGTTGCTGAAATGCGGCCATGGCTTGTGGAAAGTTGGGCGGCATGAAAGGCGCGTTGTTGGGCGGTGGTGTTGAATTGGGCGTCGAAGAGGACAAAAAATTGAAGGCCGGATTGACGGGAGGCGTGGGCGCGCCTGGCAAAGGCGATTGAGAGAATGGCGGATGAGCCAAGCCTTTAGAGTTCGGCGAAACCATTTGATTCAAATGTTGCTGCATCATTAAGCTTTGTAGTGGATTGTTGAAAGCCGACAGTGCTTCGGAACTGCTGGGATGTTGACCAAATAAGAAAGGATGTGCAAAAGGAAATAGTGGATTTTGTATTTCTGATTCGGTGCTGTTGTTGTTGTTGTTGTTGTTCTGCGAGTTTTTGGCAGATGGTGGTCGAAAAGAAACAGACTTGGGCGAAAAAGCGTTCTGACATGCATTGAATGCAGGCGATTGTCCTCTTAGCTTTCCGTTAACAAAGCCTGGCACGGGCTTTATTTTGTGCGGCGAGCCTGGTGGTGAATTTTTTTCTGACTTGGGCTCTCTTTTGCTCAAATCATGCGGTTTATCTTTTGTATCACTTTGCTCAGGTATGAAACTGTTAACACAAAAATTATTCTTAATTGGCTTGAATATTTTTGAATCATCCTGAGGTTCTTGTTTAACTTGTTCGCCCTCCTCATCACAATCTTTCATATTAATATCATTATTTAGAGTTGTATTCAAGCTATTAGATTGTTCTTCTTTCTTGCATGTGTCCGATTTGAGTTGTTTTTTATGCTGATCCTCGTCATTCATTTCTATGTTGGTGTCTGTCACGTCCTGGTCATAGTCTTGATAGTCACTGTCATTGCCAACACTGGCACTTTCATTTTCGATCTCATCGTTTTGTTCACTCTTGGCATCTGTCGATTCTTCTACCTTGGTGCCGTTACTATGCGCTGTCTTGACCTCTTTGACTTTCTTGACCTCGTTTCCAGGGTTGGAAATTTTGGGCAACTCACCGTACTTTTTATAATACATCCTGCAATCGTAGCACAATAGTTTGTTGTCTCTTCCTCCGTTTTGTAGGTCTTTCGAAGCTATAAAGTAATTAGAGTTAGACAAACAAAATAGAAAAGTAAAATTTTATTGTACAAGTAGTGAAACAATTGGTGCATTGATTGGTGTTGTTGATGGCTGTTTTTTGTTCGGATGATTCGTCGGACTCGTTATTGTCCGAGTCGACTTCAGAGCCACCTGAAAATTGCTCATTGATTGGTTTTTTGTTATTAATTGTATTAGATGTATTAGCTGCTTTTTTGCTGGAAGAAGCAGGTCTGGTAAATCGGCGCCTGGGTCGTCCATTCACGGCTTGAGGCGTTTTTTTCCACAAGTAGTAAAATTCGACCAGCTCTGGCGTTTCTTTATGTGGCAGTAGCTCTTTTCTTATGCGAAAAAAATTCTTGCCATACTGCCTGAGGCCTTTGACAAACTTTTTCTGATCTTCTTCGCTCCACTTCTTCTCCATGGTCTTGGTCGAGATTGGATTTTTGACCAGATATTGCAGCGCCTTGCTTGTATCGTACTGCATTTCGTGTAGCACATCGATGGCATAAATAGTAGTCGAGTCGGATTGGGCCGCGTCATACATGTCGTCGGCGTTGCCACGGTCACACATGCCGGCGAAAGCAGCAATGCTCCTCGCAGCCTGCAAATACGTGAGCAAGTTAGCATCGCTTATTGACTTATATCGCCACGTGCACGTCTCCCACGTATCGCAGTCCTCCGCCATGTCCTCGGTTTTGACATCAGGAGCGCATGGCGGTAGCTTGGCCTGATGACTCGGCCCGACTCGTATTTCGCCTTGAGTATTTGCCAGCCTTCTAGCTTCGGGGTTGTATGTCAATATGCAAAAGAACGTGTCTGCAAACGGCTTGAAGTTTTTGGCTTCTAATATGTCTTGATAATGTATAACTCTACACTTTCCTCTGATTAATTTAACGCTGTTAGGGCCGATTTTGAGCAGTTAGTTTAGATTTAGCTTACTTTATGAAACTGGATGGGTATATGTCTTTGCATTCAGATGCGAATAACTCACGGCCTTTGATTATAGGTTCTAGCACGATTAGTTCATTGGCAACATTTTCTTCAAATAAAGAAAAAATTAAAAATGACGATTTTGGACAGAGTGAGCATATTATTTTGAGTGAATATCAAGTTTAGCATAGATAAATATTTAGTACGAAATATGAGAACGAAAAAGAGAGAGAGAGAGAGAGAGAGAGAGAATGAGAAATGAAGAGAGTAATTATTATTCTTCTAATTATTATTGTTATTAATCGAATATTTATTTATTATAATATATAGTCGAATAATAAATCAATTTAATTCGAAACTTAAAAATAAAAAACACAGTTCTTCTTTAGCTAGATTGTGTATACATGGAGTGTGTTTGATTGCCATTCGATCATGTTTTAGATTTTTATTTTGGTTTTATTATTTTTTTAGAATTTTGTTTTTGTTTCACCGAAAATATTAAAAATTTTATTAAACTTTTTAGTTTGATAATTATAATTTAATATCGATAATAAATTATGCTAATTAGTCTAAACTGTTAATTAAACAAATTCGATTATGAATCGGACAATCAAGAAGGATATGGGCGGGTTCAAAAATGTAGCATCGATTTCCCTTTAAAGTTTAAGATAAATACTTTTAATCAAATCAAATAACCAAAAATTAATTTTGATCCGAAACTTTTATTAAAAACTCTTAAAATTCTAATACCTGGAACCAATGATGAAGGTATTTTGAAAAAATAAAGTAATTTGAGCCTTTAAAATTTTCTAATTCCATCAACAAAATTTAGATGAGTTTTTTAAAACATTTAAATTGTTAATGGTTTAATTTTTGTATACATGAAATAAATTAAGACATTAGGTTCAATAATTTAATTTTCTTTTAAAAATAATCAAAAATCTAATAAATTATAGATACGTTGAATTTTATTCGCTAAATTAAAACATGGTTTAACAAATTTTCTTAATAAATGATAACTTGCTATTCTTTTGAAAACATTCTTATTTAACTTGTATTAATTAACTATTTTATAAATTATTTTAATGATAATAAAATATAAAAAAAAAACAATAGACATATTCGTTTTCGAATTAGTTTAACTCGAGTCGATTAAACTTTTGAAACTTATAGATTTGTGACAAATAATCCACAAAAATTATAATAATTGTGTTTACCCTAGTGAATACGAATTTTACTTAAGAAATTATCAAATTAAATGTGTTGAATTATTAGAACAAGATTCTAAGTGATTCAAGCTATAAAATATGAATTAGCAAACTTATTCTAATTTAAGAATTTGTTTAAAATTTTCATTTTTTTGAAAAATAGAATATGATTTTTATTTGGAATTGATGACTAAATTTTAAATAAAATTATAACAAATCTAATTTTTCAATTGATTTAAATGCTGAGTATATAACATAACAAAACATAACATAACAAATCTATCATATTAAGTCTTTTAAATTAATATCAAAATAACAATAATGCCTTAAAACATCTAGATTATTAAAATAAAAAAGTAGCCGAAAGTAGTGACCTTTTTAGAGCAAAAATTTTCCTTTAGATGTTTAATTTACTAGGTGCTCTAAAATAAACTAAAAATAAATTTTTGAGAGTTCGCTTCATTTCAAAATTTAGCAATCGACTTGATATCCTCAAGATTCTTTAAACTTATTAATGTAATATCCTTTTTGATAAAATTCTTTATACCAGTTTAAATATAAATACATCTTCGATTTAAAGAAAAGTTTTTATTTGTTTTTTAAAGCGATAAAATAATGACTTTTCAAAAAGAATCTAATTTGAGTTGTCAATCAAAACTTTGCTGATAGTTTAGGTTATTATTATACTTGGCCATCTCTCAATTTATAATTTTTTTTTTAATTTTATCTTTTCAAAGACTTAGTTAACGTCTATCATTTAGAAATGTCCAAATCTCAAAATTACTAAGATTGAATTTATCAGTAAGTAAATATTTTAATATCTTAGCCTGTTAGTTATAAATTTGAAAACAATATTTATTAATACAGATATTTCACACCGACCTAATTATTTTTTGAATAATTTTACCGAATTAATTAACTAAAAATGTAATTAATACTTTCAGCCACTTGAACTTTTTAAATATTATAGCACTATCAAGACAAAATACTGTAAATTATTTTGAATTAAATTCTAGTTCTTTCACAACTACTATTATATATTTTCAACATGATTAGCTTTAAATACATAAAGAGAAAAACAATATACTTAACAATAAGATCAAATTTCAATTTTTGAACATATGAGCATACATTTATCTATCTGAAGGAAATAAGCTTATGAGCGTGATATAATATTTCCTATTTATTAGATCGCGGTTTTAATATATTAATAAAAAATTTATATTTGAAGAAGTTTTGATCTTTTTTCTAAAAGTTGTCCTATTTGTAAACTTTTTAAGTTCTATAAACAGGAATCGCAGAATACATAAACTTCATGATTTATAGCAAAAATTCAAGCAGTTTCGTTTTTTTAAACTCTTAATCGAAAGGAATTTATAATTTTTTATTCGTATTTGTTTCTCTAGCTAAATATTTGATTTAAAATTGAATATTTGAGTTTTCATTTTGGAATAAATTTGAACCTGTCCTCTTTAAAAAAAAATTGTAATGGCTTCACTTTAAACTTGTATAAACTTGGTAGTGAAAATAATTTAATTTTAGTTAGATGTCATCTATTTTTTCCTAATAATTTAAGATTCAAATGAAACTGATATATCTTTACTTAAAACTAAATCTATTATAAGAACAATAAAATAGGTTATTATTAGATATAACTCTAAAACTATAAATAAATTATTTGATTATTTTTAAGTCAACTAAAAAAATATAGTTTTTGCAATTTAAGAGATTTTTACCAGAAAGTAATTAAATTTCTTAAGTCAATAAGACTGATATAAAAAAAGTTAGAGGAAAATCAATAATTCAAATAATTCAAAATTTAATAACTATATGCCTAATTTATAAGGATCGACTTAATTCATATTTTCTTATATTAATTCTATTTGTTTAAAAATTAGAAATCTTAATCAAAATTAAAAATTAATTTCAATAAGTAAATCTTTTAAATAATATTAATTAATTATGATAGAAAGCTCACTGTTTTCTGAAAGTCTATCTTGCATTAAAGGCATGTAAACACCGTCAGGTATTTCATTAGGTCTGTAATACCATCTAACTTCAATCATGACCAGGTCTCTTTTTGTCTAAACAATAAAATGGAATAGTTTGCTGAAAAATCGAGATCTAGAAAAGCATAATTCTGAATACACACCTTAGTTTTTCTTTTAGCCTAATTAGAATTTTATTTTATAGATTCAAATTATGGACTAAAATTAATTAGAAAGAAGAAGATGAACTAAAAATACTCGCAGTTAGCCAAATCTTAACAATTCGAGTCGAACCTTTTCAAATAGAGTTTATTAGATTTAAAAAAAATCGCATGAATATAAAAGCTGTTTTTTGAAGTGATTAAATTTCTAAAATAATTAATATTTTTTCACTAAATCAATCTTATTTCTTTCCTATTTAAACAAAAATCCTGTTTACTTAACTATATAACTGCAATTCCGTCCTAAATTAAAACTCGGTCGTGTATTCAGAATTTAGCTTTTAAATTTATTTATTTATTTATTTAGTTACTAATTTAAAGTCGAGTATGTAAGCAATGGCGAAAGGCTGGTTAGGCTTGTTTATGTCCATGTAAACATGATCCGACACTCTGTACACAACTCCATTTGCATCGGTATAAGACTGGATGTTTTCTTCTTTAAATTGGATGTTATTCGAAGGTCTTGCCCGACCATTATAGGACCGATACGTGCTGAAAGTCAACGGACGAGAGGAATAAGGTACAGCAGTATCTATTTTTTCTGGCTTGTCATTATTTTGAATCGGATTTTTTAGACTGTGAACATTTTTTGATTCGTCGTGATTAAAATTGGTCGTATTTGCCAGTGTGCGATTATTTACATCGTTTTGACAGCCGAAATCGGCCGGACTCGGATTCGGATTGCCTGATGCATTAGCAGTGGCCGTCATTCTCAATGCTAATACATCCATTAAACGTAATCAATTGTTCAGAATTAATGTGTTTTGTTTTAAAAATCTTTGATGATCATAATTTTTGAATTTTTTGCATTTTAAATCTAACAATAAAAATTTAAAATCTTAATTTGACCAAAAACACACTTTCTTTTTTCTAGTTCTCGCTTTCTTTAGATCGAGTGAACCATCATGCATTATGTCATTAAGAAAAATATATACACAATTATATAGTCTTGAAGCTACACAATAAATGAACACTTACTAGAACTAAAATTTGTTCTATTCCCCCTTATAGAATTCCCATAGTGTAAATTTATGTTTATTATTATTCAATTCGCCGTGCGTTTTTGCTCTTTTTTCTCTGCATTTATTTTTTCTTTATTTTAAATTAAGTATTTAAATTAATTTTACCGATTGCTCGATTGCTTAGATTGCATTAGGTTGACTTTAATGACCAAATAAACATTTAGCTCAATTAAATAAACAATAAAGGATTAATATATTATAAGATGACATTTATATAAGTAAACAATCAATTAATAAATGCCTTGAAGATTTTTAAGACAATACAAAGTGGTATTATCTGTTTTTAATTTTTTTTCGTCTTTTTTCCATTGCGTTAATGAAAATTTTGATTTAAAAAAATATTAAAAAATCATAAAATTTTTCAAGTGATTTCAAAATATTAAAATATCATTTATTAAATTTGTTAAGCAAATTTGAACGATTTCTCAAAAAACATATTTTGCATTAATCCAAATAATTTGTTTTACCATAATTTCTTAACTAATTAAATTTTCTATCAAGTTAAGTATTTATGAATTTTTCGTATATTTCTAAAGATTTTAATAAAATCTGTCAATTTTCAATTCTTATTTGATTAATTTAAAAAAAAACACGAAAAAAAAGATTTTTTTGCCTGTCTTACTTTTATTAATTTTTTATTCAATAAAAAAATATTGTCTCATGTGAGTACTTATGATTTTTTGAAAGTTTATCAATCAAATTATAAAAAGTTTAATTAGCGATTCATGATTTCTGTATGCATAAGTATTTCAAATTTTAAGGCTAAAAATTAGAAAAACGAGAATCATTTTTTTTCTTTATTACTGAAATCAGTTTAAAGATAAATAATTTATTTAAAAATTAAAAATTTTTAATTTATAATTAATTTATTTTAACCCGAACAAAGTTTACATTGAAATTTAAAATTCCAATTTTTTAAAATATATATTTGAAAATAAAATTCTAATTAAAATGATTAAAAAAATTGCAATTAAAATTCTGGGTTTCAATCTAATCAACTTTTTTAATGCTGTCTAATCGTTACCAAGAAAACCAGTTTGCTAACAGCTTTAAATAATCAAATCAATTATTTTAAAATTATTATATACAGCATTTTTAATTTTCTTTGTTTACTTCAATTAAAAATTCTTAATTTAAATACCGTTTAACAACTTTTGAAACTTATCATTTAAATTAAGCAAAAAATGGAAGATCAAGAAACTTTTTTTCAAGATGAAAATTCAACTAATAATGAAACTGAAAATTTGTTTAATGAAAATGATGCAAAAGCCGAAGTGAATACAGCTAATCTTGATCTATCAGACTCTCAAAATGCAATAAATTTAAACAACCAAATTAATAGCGAAAGTGAAAATGACCCTAATACTGATTTAGATAGTCAAGAAGAAGCTAAAAATGAGATGAAAAGCATAGAGATATTAGATATAAATCAACGGGATTCGGATGACGTCGACCGGCCTTTTCCATTCTCTCCACAACAAGCTCTGAAACCAGACAAAACCGAATCGTTCATTACTTCTAAATCACGTGATTCCTTTAAAGAAGAAACTTCTGTCAAACAAAAAATTGAGCAAGAAATATTCTTACCAGATAATACTGATAAAACATTTTTGGCGCCCAATTCACAAAAATTGACAAAATCAACAATTATATCTGATTCTACCGAATCAAATTTAAGAAGAAAATATTTGACTTATGAAAGACAGCCTCAAAAATCACAGCTAAAATATTCCAGTGATCAAAATTTAAAGTCAATAAATCGCTTAAGCGCTTTGCCAAATAGAAACATAGAACCATACAAAGTGAGGACACTACACGACAATCTGAAAGATATTGATATAGATGCAGTGTCTCTGCGGCTTCACAGTTCTAAAATACGTAATTTTTCTTTTCATAAATAGAAAAGATTTAAAATAAAATTTTAGATGGTCGAATAAAAATGAACGAGTTCTATGATCAGTATTTTAAGAAACGAATTCGCACAGCAGATCCATTAGTTGTAGTAAGAAAATTTTTTAAGTTTAAATCGAATAAAAAGATTAACTATTTGAAAATTTCAGTCGGAAAGATTGAGTGCAAAAAAAGATACTAGAATACCGGACAGTTGTAGAACCATCAAAAGTTCTCCTTTAAGAAGAAATGATTTGTGCGTTTCATGGGCTTGGAATGGATATAATTGAAAAAAATGTTATTAATTTTACATAACAAATTCATTTTTTATTTTGAAAAATTATTTTTCCAATAAAGTTTTTAAAAAAATGGACCTAAGTCGTCAAACAATCATCAAATATTAGAAATTTCATTCATCAAAGTACTTCTTATATTCGAAAATATTTCAGTTCTAAAAAGCAACTTTGAAAGAAAAATAGGCTCATTTTATCTTCCATTAGGGACACGAAAAATTCATTTTTACATTTTTAAACAATACACATTTTTAGTGAATAAATAATTCGAATAAAGGATAATTTTTGGCATTCAAGTTTCTTCTATTAGAGAAAATACGGCTAGTGTTGCTCTTAATTATAAATAATGTGTCTTTACACAATATGTTATAAAATATAAAATGCTGAGCTCAATTAAATTTTATTTTATTCCTTTAAAACAAAATTATCACTTATGTTTAAAAAATAAAAAAGAGTAAAAAAATAAAACAAAAACTTAACTCTCGATTTCGTGTTTTATACAGCTATTAAGAATTTTAGATTACAAAAAAGATTACTTAATCTCGGAATAATTAGACAAATCTGAACATTTTAACAAAATTTTGTACCAAATCTACACAAATCACCTGGCCAAAACTAGTTGTGCTAATGGAAGTTACTCTTTTTAAATTTTTTTCACTGTGACAATTTTCAATTGAATATTGATAGCATTTTTTTTCCATGTCATAAATTTCAATTACTGTTTTCTGTTTATCAGATTTGGCAGCTAGAAGCTTATTTGTATGCTTGTCATGCCACAAAGCAGTATAGTTACCACTTAATTTTGATCCTGTACAAGTAGTGCCACTGTTGGTTGTAAATGTGGTTACTGTTGAATTTGAGCTTATGGTCGAACTGAGTGAAGTAAGTGAGCTTGATAGCAATTTTTGATTGATTGGCGACATAAGCTTGCGAAAATTAATGTCACCTTTTTTCCATTTAATTTTTTTTAAATTCAGTGATTCTATAATGTTTGATAGTGTGTAATTAGTCAACCAATCGAGGTCTATTTCATAAACACTAGAATTTGAACTGGATGCATCTGCTACAAAGATAGCCATGTCGTTAAAGCTTGCACAAAATGAAGATACATTTTTCAAACCACACTCGGATTTTATTTTAGCTTCCAGTGATTCAAACAAAATATCGCCTCGAATGGAACAAAGGTATAGCTTTTTCTTATTATCTTGAACTAAGAACAGTTCAGGATGAAATGTTTCCATAATATTAATTGGCTCATCCAGATCCAAATCTATTTTTTCCACTCTAGAATTTTCTGTATTGAATAAGCTTACTTGTTTGATACGCCAATTCATGGTAATCAAGTTTGAATCTGAAATAGCCATAGCAGTTGAGCTCGATTGAGCCAAACCATCATGTTTTAAATGTCCAATAAATTGGCCCTGGTCGCTTAGTACTTTAATTCGGTTATTTCCACTATCTAATATATAAATTTTGTTATTAAGACACCGAACACTAATTGGCATATTAAAATCTCTATCCGAGCTTCCCTTATTATTAAATGAAAAGACTTGACTAGATGAACCACCACCACCGCCGCCGCCACCAAAGGTCCACAGAGATTCCACATAATCTACAACATTCAAATAAACTGGAGACTTGTTTATAGACCTTGAAAATATATTTATATCTACTCTGTATTTTCCCAATACAGTTGGTGTAAATTTGAAGTAATAACTTCCATTATTTAAATCTTGAACATTTTCTAGATTGAATTGGCGAGAAAATGGATCTGTTATTGTTACAGACACCGGGTCACCACCATCTGTTCGCTTTTGACCATAATAATCAACTGTTTCGACTTGCATTTCAATTGCTAGATTGGCCGAATAGACCGAGCTGGGTGTAAGAATGCGGTAATTACACAAAGGCGGATAGGTGTTCGATATTTTGAATTTGCCAAATTTTTTCAACAAATTATCAATATCTTCAATACAATTGTTAAATTTATATTCATAATTTATAAAACTGTTCTCTCTGGGTTCACATAATGTGCGCAAACAATCCAATTTTTCGTTTATGTTCTGAATTTGGTGTCCAAGTTGTTTGGATTCGATGTTTTTTTGGTGATATTGTTTACACTCCAGCTCTATTTTTTGTTTTTCATTTATAATCAGCTTAATTTGATCATTTAAAAGACTTGTCTTGTTATCTTTTATACGAGTTAGATCCTTGAGCAATTCTTGTTTACGCTTGTCAATTACTTGTTTAAGATCGTCAAAAGATCTTTCGACCACTTGAGCCACATTTTCAACTGTTTTGTTCAAGCTAACTATTTCATTTTGAACATTTGCCAGAGCCAAATTAAAGCTATTTATGCACTGGTTCGATTTGAACAAAAAAATCTCAGTCATGCGTTTAATCGCAATCGAAAATGGAATTATTATATGATCGGCATTGGCTGCCATTTTAAAATGAGACTCGCATAATGAACAAAATGATTTGTCACATGTTTCACAGAATAAGAGCTCCTCATTCGCATGGTTCATACATCTTGGAACTATGTCCCTCGATCGCTGATTTTTAACAAGGTCCAAAAGCTGGTTGACAATGAAGCTAGGTGGCAAATTGGCTATACCTCCATTTCTTGGCAAAACAATGGTCTCACGGCAAATTGGGCACCGGATGCACAAATCAACAAACTGCTGGTTAGAATTGCTAAGATTACGGTTATTAGAAGTCAAAGAGGTGCTACTGAGACGAGAACTATTCATACTTAGGCGAGGGCTGCTGTTCGACTCTGAGGGCATAGCAGCTCCATTTATGGCCGCAGCAGCCGCGTCAGCGGCTGCAATCGACCTTGATATTGAATTATTAATCAACACATTAGGACTTGAATTTAAAGAGTCAAGATTTATTCCTGAACCATTGTTTATTGGTATTGCAGTAGAAGCTATGCGATCCAAGCAGCTTCTACACAGCGTATGAGAACATGGCAAGAGTTTTGGTGTGTGTTCTGAATCGTCGTAGGGCAACATGCATGTTGGACAGGTTAGAAAGTTGTCCGTAAAGTCGTCTGCATTTATGTTTATTGTCTCTATTAAAGCTGAACTCATTTTTTATATCGGCGAAAAAAAATTTTTTTAAAACATTTTAAATTTATTATCTGAAGCAAAAAAAAATTGCCTTTGTATAAAAACGGGATAAATTTGACCTAAAAATATTAAATCAAAGCGTAAAAAATTAAATTAGGTTGCTATCTATTGTTTTTTTTTGCCTAGGAAGTATTAATGAACTGAACATGATCCCAATAAAAATGAGGCTAAATCACATATTAAAAGGTAATGTTTACTTTAACAAGACATTTAGCAAATAGCAAAATTTTAATTTTATTCTATGATCAGTCAGTTGTCAAGAGCTATCTTAACTAAAGAGTATAATATTTCACTCGAAAAAGAATTTAAGATTTTTTTCTAATATGAACAACCAATTCGAGAGTATAATTGCTGAATTTAAATTTTATACAAAAATAAAAATAATTTATAATAGTCTAGTTTGACTTAAGTTTTATGAATCTGACAGCATATTTTGCCTAACTCAAATAAACTCGTATGACGTTCTTAATATTTTAAAAAACAAACCATTACAATCTTTAATAAATTAAGAGAATTAAATTAAGTTAGAAATACCTTTCTATTTTAAAATGAGTTGATACAGCATGTCAAATTTTTTTTTCGGAATTGAAAGACAATCGCAAATCCATTGCTTTAAATTTTCCCAAAAGACTATATTAAGAATAACTATTAATTGATTGATAACCTACAGGTTCATCACTAATCTGAGAATTTAAAAAACATTTATGTTTATGTCTGTTTAAATGCGTAAAAAGGTTAATAAGATACGAATGAATAATCAAAGAAATTTTATATCGATTTCTTTAAATTCGATTCATTAATCTCATTACAATTTCAAAAAAAAATCAAAATACGATAATTTTTCCTTAGATATTCATAAATTTGCATTTGCATTTTAACCATATTATCCTCTAGATTTTCTTGTTCAAGTTTTTAATATCTAGCAAAAATTTCAAAATCAAGAGAACAAAAATGCATAGTGTTTAGCTGATTTTTGTAAATTTGCTCAAGCGTAAATCTTCGTGCTCAAATGAATGTTCTTCATACACATCACGTCGTCATACAAATTGGTTGAGCAAATCAATTTGTCCGGTTTAGAAACAGATCTCATTTTAACCCGATCAATAAGCATTTTGAACATGCTAACTTTGGCTATTTAGGTACATCATGAAACCGAATAATTAAAGATTTTAAAAAATCAATTAATAAAAAAAGGAAATATCTTTCTTAAAAATAATCAAAAATCTAAAACTTATTAAAATTATTTTGATAATTTGGTGATAGATTTTAACAATTTAGAATTTTAAATCAAATTTTTACTATTGAAGTTTAATAAAAATTTTAACTTTTAATTTCATGGGAATTTTTCGATTTTCAAGATAATTTTATCAATTTTTTTTTTTAACATTTTCATCAAAAATAAAATTGATTGTAAAATTTTAAAGAGATATATTTGAAAAAAAAACTTAAAAATTTAAATGATATCTACGTCCATTTTACTAATTCTATTAATTTTAATTATAAAAATTATTCAAGTTTTATATGCTGTTTTCTATTGCAAAAAAAGCGACGCCAGCGTTATTTAAAAAATTATGATTAGAAAAAATATATTTTTATGTAATGTGTACACGAATCTATTCTCAACTTAATTTTAGTTTGTAATGCTCTTTGATTCAAGTATCTAACAAAATAATTTTCTTCTGCGATTTCTAATTTATAGACCAAAATTTGGTATTCTAATCTAGATATTGTTTGGTAAAAGTTCAAAATGGCAAATATTTGTAAAAATCTTCAATTTGGCCTAAATGCATTCAAAAAATCAAGTATAGCTTCTAAACAGGTGGCTTTTATTTTAATCAAAATTAGCCTCTTTAATAAACTAATTTTATCAATAGCTCCTCAATTTTAATAAGTTAAACCAAAATAGCGTACTTTTGAACAAATCTCAAATAAGAAACTACCTTTTGTTACATGAATATGTTTCAATGGGCTTGCTTCAACAGTTTGGAATAAAAATTCCCAATTTTAGAGTGGCTACATCATCTAATGAAGTCAAAGAGATTGCTACTGGTGGAGAATTAGGAAAAGATGTGGTAATTAAAGCTCAAATTTTGGCAGGTGGTAGAGGTAAGGGTACATTTGACAGCGGAATGAGAGGTGGTGTAAAGCTTGTTTACAGCGCCGAAGAGGCGGAAAGCGTTTCTAAAAATATGTTAGGTCATCGTTTGTATACTAAACAAACTGGCCGTGAGGGAAAACCATGCAGCAAAGTAATGGTATGCGAAAGGTTGTTCACAAGGCGAGAATTTTACTTTGCAATTACTCTCGAGCGCGCTTTCCAAGGACCAGTTATCATCACAAGTACTCAAGGAGGCGGAAATATTGAAGAAATTGCAGCCGAAAATCCAGACGCTATTATAAAAGAACCAGTTAATTTAGACACTGGTTTAACTGAGGAACAATCGCTTAAATTAGCAAGTAGATTAGGATTTACCGGCGATGCTTTATTACAGGCTTCTGACATGATGCAAAAGTTATACAAACTTTTCAGAGAAAAAGATTGCATTTTACTAGAAATTAATCCATTATCAGAGACCACTGAGGGTCAAATCATTTGTATGGATTGTAAAATAAATATTGATGAGAATGCTGAATTTAGGCAAAAGGACATTTTTTCGTTAAAAGATGAATCACAAGATGATTGGAGGGATGTCAAAGCAGCCAAAGCAAATCTGAACTACATCGGTCTAGATGGTGAAATCGGATGTTTGGTAAATGGAGCTGGTCTTGCTATGGCAACAATGGATATTATTAAATTGCATGGAGGTAATGCTGCCAACTTTTTGGATGTAGGTGGAGGTGCCACAGCCCAACAAGTCAGAGAAGCATTTGAGCTTATCACAGCAGATCCGAGAGTATTTTTTCACAGCTAATTATGATATCTATAATACTTTACAAAAAAAGGTTCAAGCTATTTTAGTGAATATATTCGGTGGCATTATGAGATGTGATACAATAGCTGAAGGAATTATTGAAGCAGCCAAGAGTTTAAAATTAAACGTCCCGATTGTTGTTCGCTTGCAAGGTACTAGAGTTGATGATGCAAAGGCATTAATTGCCAGCAGTAAATTTAGAATAATTGCTTGTGATAACTTGGACGAAGCAGCTAGAATAGTAAATTTTTTATCTGATTTTAAAAATTGTAGTAAATGTATTCAAAATAGGTCGTCAAATTATCGGAAATCGTTGGCTTGGCCAAGGCAGCGTCTGTTGGTGTTCAATTTGAGTTACCAATCTAATTTAATTTTTTAGCTTATGGACCTCGGATCAAAAATAATTTTTAAATTTTATTTTTAAAGACTAAAATAAAAATCATAATTTTCTTTTTATTGAAACTTTAATTTTTGATTAAAAATAATATATACTTTTCATCAAAAAATAAATCTTGAATTTTAAATATAAAATAATATAGATTTAAAATCTTTTTTTAAAAGATCTTTAAAAGAAATGTCTTATTCGTTGGGTCAATCAAAAAAATTGGATCTATATTTAATTTTTATTATTTAATTAGTAAAATATTTATAAACTGTTTGCTATGATGTTATAGTTTGTTTATTTTTTTTTAAATTTTACTCAAACAATTCTAACCATGATTAATTTGGGGTCTAGTGGTGGGCATGTTTCTTCAAGCGCAATCCTAATGTATGTAAGTATAAAATTTCAAAAGTTTTGGATGAACCAAAATAGATTCTATCGAAAATAAATCCGCGTCAACTTTT
>JAESIW010000020.1:2854201-2909559 GCA_016802295.1 Brachionus rotundiformis
AAGTTTTGGATGAACCAAAATAGATTTTATCGAAAATAAATCAGCGTCAACCTTTTTTGAAACCGTTTATTTTAAAAAATTATTCATTAAATTAATCAATAAGACGTATTTTAAAAAACTTTATATGTTTTAAAGATAGCTCTTTTATTTTTTAAGGTTCTAAAATTTCTTGAACAAAGAAAAAGGGTGAAAATACAAAATACTAAAATTAAATTTGTGATTATTTCCTTTTAAACTTCGCTTTTTTTAATTTTTTTACATTTAATAGTTGTTAAAATATTAAACCATCATATTAAAAAAAATTGGTTTTCATATAAAGTTCAATCGGGTTCAATGGTGTTCTGGTTTAGGGGTTCGGGTATGCTGTATATTAGAAAACTGTTAGTAAAAAATGTAAATTAAATATCTAACTATTAGTTAATTAAAATCTTTATTTTTATTATCCTTTTTTTAAATGACAATTTAATTATTGATATGACGGATTAATATGCATCCTTAATTATTTGTTTTACGTTGAATTGCCTTAAAACAGAGATTTAAAGAAAATATATGCTTATTTATGGAGGTTATTAAATTTGTTAAAGATGTGTTTTTCTATTCAAACGAAATTTTAATTTAAATTAAAAGGCATCTTCTTAAACAAGCCTAAGTTCAAGAATTTAAAAAGTAAAAATATTAAAATTTAAGAAGCCTTTTGCCTAACTACCTTGAAAAATACCTCTTAGAGACTAAGAATTTTAGCATCTTTAAATTTATTCTCTATGGAAATTTAATTGAAAAGAAAATTATTTCAATAGACAGTAACAGTAATAGTTATATTGTGGTCCTTACCATAAGTTTTTTGATCATTTTATTATATTTCCTTTTTATCTAATAAGTTTTCTCAGGGATAGAAATGAAAACTTTGTTAGATAATATATTTAATAAATAAACATTACGAAAAAATGTCTTGAATATTTACTAAAAAAAATTTAAAATTAATCAAATCTAAAATTAAGTAAATATTACTTTGTAGTAATGATAAAATGATTTAATTGTCAATATCATCTCTTTCACAATTGACGCCTAATGAATCAATGACACAAATGAGATTTCCAGAATCCTTTAATTGTTAACAAACAATTTTTAAAAGCAAAAAATAAAAATAAACCTATGTGTTGGAATTTTTTAATATTTGACTCCTGCTCCCCATTAAAAACAAATGATATTTTTGAATACAGCTAATTTTCTGGTCTAGTAAAGATCAAATTTATTTTGATCAGAGTAGTTATTTCATAAAAAATTGATTAAAAATCACTCACAGCCCACAATTGATAGAATTGCTTGAAAATACTTGGCAAAAGGACAAATAAAAAATATTTCACAAAACCAAGCATATCAACAGATTCCTTAGACAATTTACAAAATGCTTAGCTATTTCTGAACACTTCAGAATTGTTATTTTCAACTAAGACTTAATTTTTGAAAGTTTACATATTTTTTTCAGAATTTTTAAATTGAGCATTTCCTCTTAGGAAACAAATGATATTAGTTACTATTTGTTACTGGTGAAGGTGAGATTTTTTGAAAATTTTTTCTCCAAAAAGCTAACTAATGTTATAACCTCTTTATATTTTTAAATAATATGTCGTAATATTCAAATATTATTAAAAAAAATTTTAATTTTCAAAAAAAAATTAGAAAAAACTTAAAAAAGGTCTAATAAATATACAAAAAATAGAGAATAAAAATCTTCTTGAAAATTGAAGTCTACTTTTTCTAAGTTGTTAAACAAAAGTATGAAAAATTTTTGATTAAATATTTTTTGACTAAACTAAAATCAAAGCATGCTAGCATGTTTTTTCTTTTCATTTAAATTGAAGATTTTAAAATTGTTAAATATTTTTATAAATAGCAGTGAGAATGAATGATCTTGATGATATTCAATTAGCAATATGCTGACAGCCTGGGAAAATCCACTGAAATATCAGATGATGTACGAGATGGTGGTTTTAAATGCATGTTTCTATACCACCAAAAGAAGATCAAGCTAGTTACGAATTTTTCAATAGCATGGGGCAAGTTTCAAGCAAAAGCAATGCTAGATTTGAATTAAATCACAAAAAAATTAATTAAGCAAGTGATGTATTTGCTTGGGAACATGAATGCTTTAGTTTGAACAAGATTCCAGCAATCACTTTGTCTCATTTTCAAACACATAAAGACTTGTACCGAAACCCTATGACAGATACCATCTAAGATTGATATAAAAAAATTATTGGATTTTTACAATTTTTCATAAATTGGAAATATAAATCAAGAAGTTTTGTTAAGAAATATAAAACTAATATATCAAGCTTTGATTCAATATATTTTTGAAAAAGACGATATTTCAAATGACATGACTATTTCAGATTTGGTAAGACAAGGAAAAAAAGTAATTAAAAATACTTTTTTATATTTTAAATATTTTAAATAACTTGGTTTTATCATGGATAGAAAAAATATACTCAGTCTCGAAGTGCTTTCCTTATGAATAAAAATCATCCATTAATTAATCAATTATTTTGCCATTTTAATTTATCGATACATGGAATAATCTCTTAAACTTCCCTTCAAACTCAATCAAAGTATTAATAAAATATTTTTTTATTTAATGAAATTATATCATATAATTTAAAGAATGATTTTTTAAAAAGAGATTTTGATTTTGTCCTATACAATGAAGAATAAGCAACTCTAGTCATTTACCGTAAATTCTCGAAACTTAGTGCATGTAACTAAATCAGATTTTTTAAGTTGTTACATGTAACAAGTACCATCTCGCCCATTTTATTAAAAATCCGATTTAGTTGCATGGTTTTTAATAAAATGTTTAAGTTTCGAGAATTTACGGTACAAGGAAATAAAATAAAAATTTATAATGCTTTAAGTAAAAAAATTTTTGATCTATTACTTCAATTTTAAATTTTTGTTCTTTATTTTTGATCCAGATTGAATTTTTGAAGTAATAACTTTTGACTAAAATAAAAGATATTACTAAGATGCTTTTCAGCATAGACAAATGTTATCATTTTCTTTTTAAGACACTTTTCTTTTATAACTAGTCTGAATAAAAATTACTCCAGAATTTTGAGCTATAAAATTTAAAAAATAAAATAAAAGACTTATGAATATTGCAATCTTACATTTCCATAAAAATTGACACAGCCTATTTCTATTAAAATCAAAAATTGTTTAAAGTTGGTCAAGTTTATTTGATTTATTTTATTGACTAGAAAATCTTGTCATGTTAAAAAAAGATATATTAAAAATAAAAATATTGCCAATCCGAATCTGAATCAATATTTTTAACATTTTCAGAATTTCATTATTTGGATTTTCGCCAAAATTTCGTATTGCATTCATTAGCTCGTAATGAGGGTCTTCGATTGGTGGATAAGCTCCTTTTGCTTTAGGTATTATTTCACCTGCTGATTCTACTTGTGATATGTCTGAAGATGGTGAAGATGAAAGAGGAGGAGGCATACAAGTAAGACCAGAGGGAAAAAGTTGATCTAGCAAGAGAGGAAGAGGAGCTGGTGGTGGAGGAGCACTCGACTTAATAGAGATTTAAAAAAATCTATAATAAATTGACAAACTAAAAAGATTCATAGTCACACAGATTAACATAAAACACGCAGTTGTTTGATGTAATTTTGGGCTGATGGTTGACTAGTTGATAGATGAATGTACATGATGAATAGAATTCTATCGCCTATTATAATATCTAGGAGCTTTAAATTCTAACTATAGATGTGGCTGCTAAAATAGTTTAGAACATTCTGAATCGAGAAAAATAAAAAGCTTAAATTGTGAACACATTTTTCAAAATAGTATTTAGCTTTAAAATAAAATTTCATTTTATTTTCAGATAATGTCATCACAAAATAATTTATTAGATGAAGTATAGTTTTTACTTTATCAATAAGTAAAATTTATCTTTTTTAAATATGAAGATCAGAGTCATAAATGAAGAAGGATCAATAGAAACCAAAATAAATCAAATTTTATTGATGGTTAGTATGCTTGTAGAAAGTAAAATTTAATTACCCTTAAATCATTAAAAAAATTAATTTTACGGCTTAAACAGATGTAAACAGAATTGACGAAAAAGTAACTAGAATGGACACAAGACTGACACGTAAGAAAATAAAAACATGTTTGAAAATTTTTAAAAAACAAAATTTTATCAATTTAAGGAGTCGAAGAAAAAGTAACTAGAATGGACACAAGACTGACACGTAAGAAAATAAAAACATGTTTGAAAATTTTTAAAAAACAAAATTTTATCAATTTAAGGAGTCGAAGAAAAAGTAACTAGAATGGACACAAGACTGACACGTAAGAAAATAAAAACATGTTTGAAAATATTTTAAAAAATTTGAATTAAGGAGTTGAAAAAAAATTAATAAAAAACGATGATGATTTAAAATGCAAGTTAAAATTTTCCTTTTGTCAAACGTTAAAAATTTAGATAATAATAAATAATTTTAGATTTATTAATTAACACAGCTAAAATTAATGAACGCTTGAGAAGTAAATTTATATTTTTTCGTTTTTAAACAACAATTTTAACTTAATGTTTAAAGATTGTGACTCGAAAGTTGGAGATGCAACATATCAATTGACAGGTTTTTTTCTGACTCTTTTATCTGTAACTAATTTTTTTTTTTAGGAATTTACCGAAGACTTATACTTACTGATTGTAAATTAAGAAAGTTAAACGATTTTGAATACAAATTAGCAAGTAAATAAATCTCTATTTGGTTAAATTATTTGATTAAATTAAAAATTATAAAGGAACATCAATAAAAACAGAAAACACGAATAACTGTTTAAAAGGTAGCCTTTTACTTATATAATTTATTTTTATTTAGATTAAATTTAATCTTTCTTTTAGTAATAAAAAGCGATATTAAAGTAACATTAGATGAATATTGTACTAGATTGAATTTGTATAAGGAACAAACTGGTATTTTTTAAAATTTCCTAAATAACTATAAAGTTAATTTTCTAACAAAACTAAAAATTTATTTTACTTATTTAATAATATAATTTTAATAATATCATATGATTTTTTTCTTAACTGCATTATTTTTTATATTAAAAATTCTAAGCTCTTTGAAAGCTTATTTTTAATTTCTATAAAAGATAAAACGTTTATAAATTGGATTTGGTACAATAGCGGACAACTTCTGATGGTTTTAGCTCAATCATTGACTATATTGGTTATGATTTCAGGGCAATTTATTAAATAATTTTGTTCTTGTGAGGAAAAAAACTAAAAAATTAACTTAATAATAATATCAAATAAATTTATAGACTAAAAATTAAATTTTTAAATAAATTTTTTTATTCTATTTCTTTCAATTTAGCTCATACTTAAAGCATTAAAGATCAAAAAACAGCTTCCTTGAAAGTTTTCAAGAAATTTGAGTTATTTTTAACTATAAAACAAAAAACTAAAAAAAAAAGGCGTCTAAAAGAATATTTAAAATTCTTTTTTTTTCGCTTTGTTTTTCAATTAATGAATAGAATAGTAAAAAAAATTATCTTAAAAAAAAAATTTCATTAACAAAAGAATGAAAATAAAAATATTTGAAAAATGCAATCAAAATTTTATCCTCTTATATATAAATTCAAAAAAATGTTTTTTATGACTACTAAGTCAGGAACTGCTTATCGTAGACAAACGAATGATGGCTCATTTTGTAGCTTAATTTTAAAGCATAATTTTTGATTAAAAATAATATATACTTTTCATCAAAAAATAAATCTTAAATTTTAAATATAAAATAATATAGATTTAAAATCTTTTTTTAAAAAATCTTTAAAAGAAATGTCTTATTCGTTGGGTCAATCAAAAAAATTGGATCTATATTTAATTTTTATTATTTAATTAGCAAAATATTTATAAACTGTTTGCTATGATGTTATAGTTTGTTTATTTTTTTTTAAATTTTACTCAAACAATTCTAACCATGATTAATTTGGGGTCTAGTGGTGGGCATGTTTCTCCAAGTGCAATCCATAGTCGCTCAAATCTGGTAGTTCTCTTTCGACACACTTGAACCAGTGACCACATTCGCATCGCTTAGTTTCACCTTTGGATATCCACATAAAGTTTATGTGGTGAGTGTCAGCTTCGCAGATACATCCGACGACTCTTTGGTCAGCTAGAGTTTGAACAACATTCGGTTCTTCTCTGGTGCTAACAGCTTTTCTTTTCAATGGTTCCATATCGTACGGATCATCGTAGCCTTTGCTTTTCATGGCAATTTCGAATCTTTCGGCACCATAAAGCAAATCCCATGGGTTGGCCATATCTTTTAATTAGATAATAAGCACAAATATTTGTTTAATACTTAAAATTACATGTTTCTTTTGGATCAGCATTTGGATCAACGGCTTCCTTTTCAAGCGGAGTATCCATTTTGCCAGTCGATGGCTTATCGGTAGAGTTGAATCGAACTCCAACCATGGCCATATTGGCTTGTCTAAATATGCCTAAGCATCGGCTGATTGGTTTGATCAAATTAGCCATCTCAAAATGTAATTCTAAATTAAAAATTTCTATTAATTGAACATAATAAAGCTATGCTGGTGAAAAATTCAAGTCCCAATATTAGCGTTAGCGATATAAGATGCTTTGAATTTAGCAAAGAACGCATACTTTTTGCAAAATTGTGTTAAAATTTTGTGTATGCATTTTTAATATATAAATATTCAAAATACAAAGAATTTGTTAAGATATTTTTCAATTCTTATAAAAATAGACAATCCTGTAGAGCTCTAACTTAACTTTTTTTAATTGTCCATTTTATCATAAATTTTTGTTTCGTTTTAAATTAAAATTTTATTTTTTAATTAAAGTCTTGGTAAAAAATAAAAAAATGATGATAAATAGAACGTTCATCAGATCTATTAACTTCTCCCAAAAGACATTTTTTCGGTCTTTGTTAACAAATGACTTAAAAAGACCATCTAAGGGACGTTTAGGCATCTATTTCAAATTAATTTTGATTTTTATTCATTTTAATGCTTTTTTAAAACCAATTTCTAATAGAATTAACAAAAAAGTAATATTTCAGCAATACGTAAGATTTCATTCAGATTCATTATAGTTAATATTTAAAGATTTTGAATAAAAAATTAATAAAAAATGTTGCTAAAATTATTGAACCAATTCACAAAACCAAATTTTGTCCGCACTTTTAGCGAATCCAAGTCGCTTTTTCAAGAAGCTAAAATATCCAACTCAAATTTGTTTAAACTTAGAAAATCGACTGGATATGCTTTGAATAAATGCAAGGAAGCATTACAAAAACACGAGGGTAATATCGAAGCTGCTACAAAATGGTTAAATGAACAGGCTCAGAAAGAAGGATGGAGTAAAGCCGAAAAATTAAAAAATAGACAAACAAAACAAGGAACTCTTGTTTTATGTGTCGATAAAGAAAAAAATCAAGCAACTATACTCGAACTTAATTGTGAAACCGATTTTGTAGCTAGAAATGAGAAATTTTTAGATTTATCTTCCCTTTTGGCCAAATCAATCTTGATGAATGCACAAACAAGAGGATCGAAAGTATAAAAGTTCCATTTTTTCTGCCACAAAGATCGCCAGTTGAATTATTTTTTAAAAAAGTCAAATGGCGGTTTTAGCTTGGTACTTTGAAAAATTTGAAAAGATGCTTTAAATATTTTTAAAGGATTTGATTGAGAAAGAAGAGTTGAATAATATAAAGTTTTTGGATCAAAGCAAAACATTAGGAGATCAAATTGCTTTGGCTATAGGAAATTTGGGAGAGAATATGTCAATTAGACGAGCTGTTATATTTAGTTTGAAAGAAAATGAAAATTTAGGCTGGTATATGCATGGCTCGGTAACTAGCTCCCTTAATAATTGCCACTTTGGTAAATATGGAGCCTTGATCAATTTTAATTTAACTCAGAGGAACGAAAATTATAAACCTTTTGATATTGGACGTCAAATAGCCCAACATGTAGTTGGAATGAAACCATTAACTCTTGGTGAAATGACTGATGAAAAAGTGAATGGAGATGAAGCTGTTAAAATTGATGAAAACGAGACGAGATTACTTTATCAAGAATTTTTAATGAAGCCAAATACAAGAGTTTTAGACTTTATAAATGAAAATTTTACAAAAATTAACGATTTTGTTCGATTAGAATGTGGAGAAATTCTGGAAACTGATGAAAATAAGTGATTTAATCTTTATTGGTCTAAAAAATAAAAATCTTTCGAAAAAAATTTTGATTTTTTTTAAAAGAAAATAACTAAAATCTTTCTTTTTAAAAAATTTTAAATAATATTATTTAATGATAACCGCAAGTTAATATCTAAAATTGATATTTTTGGTAAATTTACAAAATTATTAAACATTGATTTTTAATGATTAAATTTTTAAAGAATTTTTAATTAATTTTGATCTAATATCAAAGTTGATCTATAAATTAAAAAAAAATCAAAATTAAAATTTTTTATTTTATAAATTAATTTAAAGGAATCGTATATTGATTTAATTATTTTGAAACAGAAACAAACAAAATTATCAAACATTAAAAAAAACAGGAAAAATTTTGACTTATTAAATAGGAAAAAAAAATCATCAGAATACCTGAATTAGAAATTTACAAGAAAATTAAAAAAAAAATTATCTAAATGTTAGATTTCTGCGTATCTTTGGATGACCTTCGATGCCTATTGAGCACTTGGAAACAAAAAAAGTTAAAGCATATTCTATTTTGAAAAATAATTTGTATTACTTTATCTTCTATTATAAAAGGATTCTTCTCGAGGATTCCAGATGATTTACGCTGTCTAGACCTAGTCAATCGCGGAGATTTTAGCTGTAAGCGTTCGATATCTGTGAATATAACACTACTTCCTCCTGAAGGAGACTTGATTATATCTCCTTTAATTAAATTGGTTACTACCTCACCATATTCATCTTGTTGCTGATGAGTCAGAACATATTTTGAAGATCGTTTCGTATCTTTAAATTCAAGTTTTTTTACAGAATTTTTTTTTGGCATAGTTGGTTGCATTAATGTATCTAGTATAGCCATATTTTGAGGCTTATGATCTAACCAAACCTCTACTGATTTTGATCTCTTTTGACCTCGTCTATTGGCGACTGGAACACCATTTTTGAATTCGAAATTTTCATTTCTTTTTAATTTTAGTGTACTTTTTATATGATTAGATATTTTTCTAATTTTAGGAGCAAGCTCTAGTTTTGGATTTAATTTTTTATCATTTTGTCCAGATTTTGGCTTACTTGGAGGTTCGTTCAAGTTTTTCAGGGTGCTTACTTTGGTAAACGATTCAGTCTCATTACCTAGTGTTGTTACAGAGTTTTTTCGTCTAGTTAAATTTACGTCATTAACTAAATAGCGCTCAATTTCACCAATTAAGTCATTAATCTTATTATCAAAGGAATTATTAAACTTTATTTGTCTAATTTTGGGTTGAAGTTCGTTAAGGCGATTTATCAATTTTGTTATATCTTGGCACCGATTTGAATTACTTGACTTTTCATCACCAATTGTGCTAGAAATTTCATCATCTGCTGGTTTTTCCTCCTTGAATTCTTCATATATTTCTAGTTCTGATTCTTCTCCTCCAATCTTTTCGTATTCTCCAAAATTTTTAAAAAAAGAGGAAACTGTATCTTTTTTGGGTGTTGAAGTCAAATTAAAATTCGACTCAACACTCAATTTAATATTTGCAAATTTCAATACATTCTAAAACAATAATTTGAAATAAATACTTTTTTAAACTAAAGAGCTTACGCAAGAGTGGCTAATTTCCTCTTGAGAAGGATTCAAGCAAAGAATGATTTTAATCTTGGAATCAGAGCAAAGGAAATTTTTAAGCACCCAAGTTAATTTTGATTCCCGATAAGGTATCTTTACATCCAAGTATCTTTTTTCTTTCAGGGTCTCAAAACAATTTCTCAATGCCATTATTGATGACTTAATGCACTCATTTTCTTTCAAATTATTATTTTGATAGGCTAAATCTACAATAGAAAATTTTGCGTAGCGGTTGTTGCCTAGTGAGAGTTTTATGGTCAAAATGATGTGACTAATAGACTCATTTCTGGACGCCAAACCAAACAATAATAACTGAATAACCTCATTTATGCTCTTGATTTCAACTTCAGTAGCTTTTTCTCCTTTTTTCGAATTATCTAAACTTAATAAATCTATGAATTCGTTCTGGACTAAACCGGTATAAGTTATAAAAACCGAGTATTTTTCATCTTCATTTAAGGATTGATATTTTTCATAAGGAACTCTCTGGTGCCATTTGTGATTCGGAATTTTTTTATAAAGGCTTTTACATTCATCTGAATCAGAACTGTCGTGAGGCTCTGCCTTGATAAAATATTCAAATATCATTCTATCATGCTTAGTAAAGAAAAATACCTCTTTTAATTGTGACTTGCGGTCTTCGATTAGATGAAATAAATATAATAAGCTAGCTTGAATGATTCCGTTATCCTTTTCATTACCATAAATGGTATACTCTTTCCCTGATTTGTTAGCACCATGAACTATTAGAAGCGAATTGATGCCGCTGAACAAATCTTCAACCGAAGGCTTACAAACTTGGTTAATTAGATCAACTTGAGTCGAATTTGAATCGAATATTTTATCAAAACAATAAGTTAGCTTAAATGTGATATTTATTTAAAGAATAAAGAAAATTAAAATTTTTTTACCGTCTTTTTGGTTCCATATTTATGGGTTTCCTTTTATAAAATTAAATATTAGATCAGCTAATCAATATTAATAATTGGTATTACTGGCAAAGAGAGAATCAATTCTTTGTCACTTTTACTAAGACAATTTTTATATCTGTAATTTAGTGGTTTTATCCTGGCATAAATTTCTGGCTCCATGTTTAATTATTGAAGACTTTCTAAAAAATGAATAATTTTTTAATAAAGCTGGCTAGATGTAAAGATTTAACAATTCTATTCGTGTACAGTAGATTCGCACAGCTTTAAATTGTACAAATTTAAAATTTAATTAATGAAGGTTTGTAAAACTTGAATCTTGGATTATCAAAATTCATATTTAATTTTGTTATCTTTCATTAAACAAAGTGTTAGAGAATGGTTAAAAAATGATGTCTTTATAATTTTAAATTCATTCTAGATGGAAAAAATAAAGAAAATTTTTAATTTCCTACATTGGATTTATATGCAGTATAGTTTTGTGACAGCCTTGAATATCTTAGATACCTACGAGCAGTATCTATTCAACTCAATTGTACTTACAATCATTTCGTTATTAATTTATTCTGGATCTATATTTCTACCACCTCAATTGGAAAATATTTATAACTATATAACAAGGGCTTAAATTTGAAGAATATATATAAACAATTATAAAATTAATAAAATATTTTGAAAACATTTATAAGACAATTTTTTAATCACTTTTTGACTTTCTAAAGACGGTTTCCATGGTTTCGAAAAATTCAAAAATTTTTCATATCTCAAATCGGATAAGACATTTAAATTATTTAGCTCGAATTTTGAAATAATTCCTATAGTTTAAAAAATGAAAGATTTACCTCTAGTCCAAACGGGAGCATTTGTTTCAATCGCTATATCTAACGATGAAAATCATCCTGCATCAAATGTTCTCGATGGGTAAATTTTCTAATTTTAAAATTGGATTTGCCAATTAAGCATATTTATTTTTTTTTTCATTTCAGAAATTCAAATACTTTTTGGATGACAACTGGACTTTTACCACAATCTCTGACAATTTCATTTCCTCAACTAGTTGAAATCAAAGATGTTAGTTTGTCAAGTCTAAAAAGTAATTTTTCAAAAATTTTTTCTGGTCCATACTTCATAAATTTTTAGTAAGAAATCTCGTAATTGAAAAGAGTATAAAATCAAATCCAGTCGATTTTGAAATAGTCAATGAAAAATGTAAAGTTTATCTAATCTTTAAATTTGTTTTGTTTTTATATTATTTTATTAGCGTTCAAAAATGAAAGCTCTAAAATGCAACATGGCGAGTTTGATTTTGGAAGAGGAATTGAAGCTCGTCACCTGAAATTTACTATTACCGAAGCTTATGATTCTTTTATTGCAATTCAAAATATATGGGCAACTTTGACTCGAGGAAGTCGATAAATTTACTCTTTTAATTTCGTATTTTGCATCAAATGTATTTACTAAATGAATTTTTCAGTTAAAACATATTCTTAAACAATTTGCCAACAAAAAAAATTGGATAAATGATTGAATTTTAGACAATTTTAAGCTTATGTTCAATTTTTAATAATCATCTCCAAAAATTATTATTAAATAAAGATTTACAGACATTTTTTACATATGAATTTGATACAGAGGCACAAAGCATATCGAACCATATCAAACATTGTGTATAACTTTGCATCTATAATATTTTTGCAGAGTTTAGCAGATATTGAAGAATAAGTTTAGTATTTAATGTTGGCCATTAAAATTTGATTTCGGAATTAATTTTAAAAGCAAAAACTTAATCTGAATAAAATCTAACTTTGGATTTCAATTTTATTTTTAAAAAAAGATATTTTTCCTTCTAGTTAAAGCAAATTATTCTGTATCTTGTTTCGATCTTTAATTTTATTGTCATTTTCTTAATAAAAAGGGGAAAAAACTGAAATCGTAGTATTCGAACATTATCTTTTTTTAAATAAATTTTTACTCTTAAAAATTTGTTATTTTAATAGTAGATTATGCTCAATTAAATCTAAAAGTTAGCTTCCGAGGTTTACCAGAACGGCTTCGATCAGAGACAGAACCAGTATTTTCATATTGTTTCTTAGTTCGATAGACTCTTTTTGGAGATACACCTAACAACTTGGCAAATTTTTATTAATTTTTGCTTTTTATCTCCACTTTTAGCAGACCCACGATCTGCCATTTTTGTGGGATAGACACATTTTTTACCCATTTTTTGCCAATCTAGAAATTTTTGGTAATATTATTTAGAGGCCAAATGAGAGTTTTAAAATTAATTAAAGAGCACAATTTTCTCGAAATTAGAAGATATTTAAGAATTAATCAAAGGTATGAAAATAGGTTGTAATGATTTAAAGCCTTATATCATGTGATCAAGGAAGAAACGCACAGAGAGCGAATGTCATTACAAACGATTCATTTCAAACAATAAGGGTTACTTTAACACTTTTCAACTTGAAACAATTTTTTATTTCTCTAAAGCTTTCCAAAACACCCTGATTGCTAAAATTATATAAATCTGTTTAGATTTTAATCAAAATTCACAACCGCTTGACTCGGTTGGATTTGTATCATTGTCTCCGACATTGGGTGGATAGCTTCGGTCAGGTCCGTTCTTTCCATTCTTGGTATCTCGGGTGACGAATTATCTAAACGGAAAGAAGAAGAGTTATTAGGGGACTGGCTTGTGAGGTCTACAAAGAAAGGGGCTAATGATGGTGAAGGCTGTTTGAATTTTTTTACAGAAATAAAAGCCAAAGCTGTGACGCACAATGCTTTTTTAAACTCTAAAAAATTGGTCGATTGACTCGGTTTTTTGTACCTCGATTGAATGTGAAACCGCAACTGAAAACTACATACCAGCGGGTGAACAATCAAAGGAAGTAAAGAGGAAACCTGAATTGCGAAGGAACAAGTTTAATCAATTTTAAAAAGAGAGATTTTACTGTTTGAATCTTGACTGTACCAATGGGCACAATACAGTAGGTAATTGAGAAGAATGTAAATGTACCTGGCCAAATTTTTCTTACTTTTTGAAAAAATTAAAATTTGTTAATGTTAAAAATTGACAGATCTCATATTTATGAATATTTTAATTTAATACTAATTTTGTTAAATATTTTACTCTGATCGAAATACAAAAATACTTATCAATTAATAAAAAATACTTACCAAGAATTTTTCTGCAGCCTTTAGTTTTTCTGATTAATATTTAACAGTAATTAATTATTTAGAAGAAAAAAATTAGGTAAAAATAAAAAATTTGTTCAAGATCTAATTTTATAAGTTTATTATATTCATATCAAAAATAAATATTTTATTATTAATTAAAATTTTAATAGTTTTACTTAATAAATTGTACTCGTTTTGTTCTTTTTTTTTAAAGTTTAAAAAAAACAAGAAATTATTTAAAAGAATTGCAATAAAAACAACAAAAAAATATTTCTTTTCACATTGATTCTGTAATTATTTAACTCGTTTAATTTCAGCATTGTGCGTCACAGCTTTGGCTTTTATTTCTCTAAAAATAATTCGGAATTTTACGGCAAAACAATATTTGATCAATTATAAGATTTGTACAAGTCACATATGTAGTTAAAAAATGGCGCCAAATACTGCACTTGCATTGTCCAAATGTAATGAAAGAGCAAGTATTGATTGTGCTGTCGAATTTGTGGCAAATACTTGTGCACACATTCAGCGTAGAATTCAAATTTGGACAATAAAGCAGATGATATGTCTATTTGAGCTTCCTGATTAGCTAACAACGAGTTCAAATTCTCGTTGCATCTTAGTACTTGGTCATGAATGTCGACCAGAACCTGTTCATTCATCTTGAAATGGTCCCGTTTTGACTTAAATTGATCAAACAGTATTTGGAAAAAATCACTCAAATACTCATTAAATATCTTATTAGTGTATCTGGGTGACAGTAATTTAAACTGAACACTCAAGTCAATGGGCCTCGAAGCTTTAAGGAAATAGACTTCACTCTTGTTCAGCAAGTCAACAAACTCATTTAGCTTATAATCAACAACAACTTCATCTATTATATCTCTATTCAAATCAAAAAAGCTAGGACGGTTTAGAGTACTAAAGCTTTGAATGGATGTTTTTAAGAATGAACAAAATCTTGGGAAAAATTTAGCAGGCTCAAGATTAATTGACTCCCATTTTGAATCAATGAATCTTAAGAAATGATGTAATAGTACTCTATTTCCAATATAGGTCTCATCTCTTTGCTTTACCATTCCATGAGTATCTTCAATGATACTTTTTAGGTTATTTAAGACATTGAACAAGTAATAATAGATGAATATTTGATGACTGTTGAACGCTTTGAAGATTACAGTTTCGGCTAACCTGGTGTCGATGGTCCATTTTTCTGCACCTGACTCATCGTAGCTCATGTCTAGCTCGTCTTTGTTAGATTTATTTGTTATCAAGCAAGTATTTTTGCTTATGTAGTCAAGCAAAGGCTTGCTTTTTATAAATTTAAGACGAGTCAAAAAATCGTAGCTACTGGGCCATTGGCTAAGCTTGAGATACATTTTAAAGTTAGATGATTTAAAATCATTTTCATTAGTGACATAAGAAAATGAGTTATCATTTTTGTGCTTTCGAATAAAGCCTGCACTGCTCAAATTAAGCTGCGATTGATTTAAATTGTTGGTGGTGTGAAGAAAATTTTCAACTAATTTACAAGAAAAATTGCTTAAAAAACATAGAAATAGTTTGTCATTTAGGTCCGAAAAATGAATGGGAATCAAGTTGGATTCGGAACTAGAAGTGTTGGTTATTGGTGTACTAGAAGTTGAAGAAGAGGACGAATTGGACAAATTTTTTGAATAGTGAGACTTTTTGCATATGTCCAGCAGTGATTGAACCACCTGAAAGTTGCTATTGTTTATGTATTTTTCTCTAAAGCTTTCCAAAACACCCTGATTGCTCAAATTGGTCGCCTGACTCAGTTCTTTTTCTTTTTTTAGGATGTACTTTACTTTTTCTTGGTCTAATAACAAAATTTGCCTATCAATTACATATTTAATATAAAGTTGATCTTCCATGTCACTTTCAAGTTGGCTACAATTCTCTACTAAATTCACATCTATGTTTTTACATTCTAAGATAAAATTGGAGCTTAACTTGTTTAAAACTGGCTGTTCGATGAATAGAGAGAAATTTTTTTCGCTTAAGATATGCTTCAAATAGTTGATGTCGTCAGCGTTTGCCAGCGATTTGGGAAAGACAAACTTTTGGATAAAATTAAACATGTCAGTTTCTTGACGTCTTACGGATTGGATTGAATTGAGCTCGATAAGATTTAGGATGCAATCGTGCAAGTTTTTTGGTACTGAATCAGCCAAATTAACCACTCGATTGTCCAAGTCTTCCAAAAGAGAGTAAAGTTCGTTGTTTGGTGTTGAGTCTAGCTTGTGTAATGTTGCTTGAGGTGATTCGAGCTCTTTTATTTTCTCAAAATCGTTCAGCCATTTTTCAATAGATTTAGAATTTTTTATAGTTTGTTCAATGCTTTTGATGGATCGCTTTGACTTTTGCAGAGATCTGTAATTTACATAGTTTTTTTTTAGCTTATTTCCTTCTAGATCATCACTGTTGTACTCGTCGTCTTCGTGGTAAGATTTATTCAAAGGGTCATCGATCAATTCTATTTTACGCTGCTTTAGTTTTCTTTTTTTGCCAACTCGGCCATTTATGATCAGATCACTTTCGTTTAGGCTGTGGTTTAAATTTGAGTTGCGTTTTTGGTAAACCAGGCGTCTTTTGTTTGGTTCGTATTCATCAAGATTAGAATTTGACGTCAAATCTTCAATGGATGACTTCATCGAATGGCAAGACTGAATAAGCTTTGGTGTTGCATCAGCATAGCTACTTTTACTTGTTGTTATCACAGTCGATGATATTGAGTTGACAATCAGCTGATCACTTGACGAATTATTGTCTGTCAAACGATCTTATAGAAGAAAAAAATATTTATATTAGAAAAAATTTTAAGCTCTAAAAGTCTATTTTATCTATATTAGTATTAATTAAATTAATATGAACGTGAATTTAAACAATTCGGTGAGTGATTGAAATTTTATTAGCTTAATTTTGTTAGATATAATATTATTTTGAATGATAAATTTTGATTGAATTTATTCTGAATTGTGGAAGAAACCATACAGGTAGTGATTGTTATGTAAAAAATTATTTTAATATTAAAACATTTTAAAGAGAACAGTTCGGAATAAAAGACGGACCTAAAATTTTAATCTTAATGTTTTTTTTCTTTATTTTAGAAAAATATTAATTTAATATTCTGTAACACGAAAATTTGAAAAATTAACATTTTGTTTAAATTAAATACAATTCAAAGGTTTTCTGAAATTGTTAAAACTTTTTTTAAAGATCGAAAGCAAGCTCTGTAAATGCAACATGGTGCAACGTTCTTAGTTACATTATTAAGAAAATTTGTTAAACCTCTGTAAATTTGGCTTTGGTGCATTTTGCAGATATTTTGCTCGTTATTAGCAAACTTTAGCTTTTGATCCAACTCTGAATGTTACAGAACTTGTAAAAACCTTTATAAAAAAAATGAATACCTTTTTAAGCATTAATTTGTTTTCTATTTTTTTATTTGTACCAAATTTCACAAAACCAAATTCAAAAAAATTTTCAAAACATGTCTTTTTCATTTTTGAAAAAAAAAAAAGCTATCATTATGATAGATGACATTCATTTTCTTAGCTTTGAAATTACTTTTGATTCTTCGTTAAAAAAATTTTCTTATCATTTTTTTTAGACTCATTTAAACGAAAAATGAGGCAAATTTAATTAAAAACAAATATTTCAAGGCAATGAAGCTTCTTGTGGAAAAATTAGCTTGAGAAATAACATGAATAAGAAATAAAAAATTAATAATAAGAAATAAAAGCATTAGCAAAGCGTTAGTGATTTCTAAAAGCTAGGTGCTCATTGATACCTTTGAAGCTATCTGGATTATTAGAATCAGAAACATTATCCAAAACATCGTCCCCCATATCGACACCATCATCTACATCACTAAGCTCGCTTAGCAAGGGTTTAGCATTGTCCTCGTTGTCCTTACTACTTAGACTATCAATCAAGTCATTGCTAATTATGGACCATCTTTTACCCTTACTAGCGAGGGAACTTACAGATTTAATCTTATTTAGAGCTAGATTGTAGCTCTCTGAATGATTTAGAAGGACAGTTTGCGATTTTTGTTTCAAATCGGACATTTTAGAGACGAGATCAGAATTAAATTTTTTTTCCAAATTACTTGGTTGAACTAGATGGCTTTGCTTGAGTAAGAGAATTGTTGACGAAGAGGAAGAACTTAGCTGCGGGTGGTTTTGTTGATGCTGATTCATGATTGCCTTGTCGAGCAAGCGGTTGGCTCTTGGACGCTTTTGTTCGTATTTAGGTCTAATTTGAGACGACAAGTCCGACTTGGTCGTCTGGCGATCGTAGTCCAATGTATCTTGGTCAAAGTCATCGTTGTCATACTCATCGTCACCGTATTTGTAATAGGTTCGTCTGTGGCCAGGTTTCTGGGACGACTTGAATTTTTTATCACCGTTTCTAAGCACACAACAGCAATTGCCCATTTTTGCCCTAAGTAAAATCTTCTCGTGCCAGTCTAGAGCTTTGCTCAAAGTTTCATTTTATGAACCGAATTTATTGATTTATTTCTAAATTTAGAAGAAATCATATGTTTTAGAAATCATCAGGTTATTATAATGAGCAAATATGAAGAATTCATAATAATAATAAAGCTGAAATTTTTGAAATTTAGCTCAAGTCAATGAAAATCCAGTGACTTAACTCGATAATCCTAATACATCAAATGAATTGTAATTTGTAAGATTAACATTAATTAAAATCACATGATTAGATATCTAAGCTTACGGATATCAATAACAATGCCCTGTCAAATCTCTTATGGTATTAACTTGGCAGATGTGAAATATGAGTGTGCAGAAAGCGACTGCATAAGGAAATAGTCAAATGAAAAACTATTGCAAATTAAATAAGAAAATAAATTCGATCAGACATTTCGAGACGCTTTGTAGTAGTTCTCCATTTAATAAAATATTTTTTCCCTAGAGTCTATCTTCTTTGAACCAAATTGCTTATGTGAATTTTTTTAGGTTGAAAGAAAGTTTAAAAAATAATTACAGTAGACACTTAAGAAATTAAACATATTAAATGGATTTTTTATTGTCCAATTTGAAAGCCTAAAGTTGTTATGGCTGGATAAGTTTTGCTTTTCATCAAAAAAATTAACAGTAACCAAAAATCACTCGTTTTGCAATGTTAAATTAATTTAATTAAAATTATTTATTGTGCTTGGTAAAATTTAAACTAGCATTGGTATGAAACGTCCGAGTAAATTTGGTTAACGAGCCATTCAAATTTATTTTATTTGAAAGCTGAAATCTATAGTGACCATAATTGGTATTTATCTATTTTTTTTAAACTAAAATTTATTTAATTAAATTTTTGTTTACTTATATCTGTAAAATGGTAAAATAGCCCTTTGATCGTCCAATAGTTCCATGTCTAGTTATGACTAAGGACGAAATAAATTCACTTTATGAATATCAAGATATCTTTTACTTTGGCCTAACAATAGGAAATTTAAAATTAAAATTTCTCTTATGATAAAAAAAAACAAATATTTTAGAATTTAAACATCATCGAACTTGAATAACCATTCATCTATAAAATTCATTTATTAATATTAATTAAGAGCAATTTTTAAAATGCGACCTCTATTTAAATAAAAATTGAGGTTCTATAAAACAAAACAATATTTCAATAATATTGTTTTTAATGAAATATTTTTATTACGAATACAAGTTAAAATTATATAACTTAATCAAACAAAAATATTAATATATTATTTTCAACTTAGCTTGCTTTTTTATTTTTCTAGCTTTTTGAACGATGAAATAATTTTTAAAAAATAACATAAATAAATTTTAATTTTATTCTAAATTTTGTTCATTTTTTTTTAGTTTTATTATTACCGAAAAGACTACCTAAATCCGAAAAGACTTAGGCATCGAAAAATATCTCTAAACCATTTTAGCAATGCCTAATTAACATTCATATAACCACAAGTTGGGGCAAAAATATTCAAAATAAAAAAGCCAAACGCTCGTTTTAACACATAGGTCAAGAGTATCGTTGTTTATATTTAATTTTTTTTATAAAATTAATTTATACCTGAATTTAAGCTTTAAAATAGCTCTTATCACGATATGAATTATTCTATAATTCGCATAACTAGAAGCCCATTCGACCTGAGGCTTATCTCGATTCAAATAGGTTTAGTTTTTCTTTTATGCCCTAATTTTGTATCATTTGTCAGACAATTTTTCATTCAAATAGAAATCTGTCTTAAAAGCAATCAAACTGTGCTTTTTTTTTACTAAACATGCTTAACAATTTTCCAACTGCTAATATAATGAAAATTTTGAAGAATGTTGAGGTATAATATCTAGCGTGTTAATTTATTTTTTAATTTCTTGGTAAATACAATAAATACTGATGCAGATACTTGATATAATTAACTTCATATAGTTTTGTTTTGCCTAATAAAGATGATACAATGCCGATATGTATCTGTATATATTTTCTGAAATTACATTATATAATCATTATATGTAAACGTTCAAATTAATCAAAGTCAATTGAATTTAACGCTAAGAAAATATGATCTAAAATTTGAGTTTTTAATTTAACAAATCTGATCTAAAAAAACTGATCAGAAAAAAAATTTATAAGATTAATGATTATTTACATCATCATTTTAGCATTCTTTATCTTGAGAATTAGATTTGTGATGAAGCGAGCCATGCTTAATATCAAATTAATGACCATTAAAATATATTAGTATGACCTATGAAATGGTCACATGAACATATATTCAAAGGCCATAAAATATTAAATCAAGATATGGAAAAAATATGAAATGAGATTTGACAAAAAATTTAAAGGTATTTCTTCAAGAAACTGACTTATTTATTTAAATAAAACAAAAAAATAAAATTAAAATAAAATATAATACAAATTTCTTTGTAGTCTAATAAACTTGGCTATAGAATAGTTCTCATGTGGCACTAATTTTGAAATCTTATTGTCCAGTGGATTATTTTGGACAAAATTTCCTTTGGTCGAACAATTTAAATGACTCTGCAAGAGAAGTAAAAAAAAACAATTTAAAGCCAAACTTTTAGCAAATTTTTTAGAGAGTTCGTTCATTATTTAATTTGTAAAGCCATTAAACTTCATTAGGCTAAAAAAAGTTGTTCCTCATTGTCGAAGCAGAAAACAATTTTCAAATTTGATACTTGATTTATTTGAATTTAAAAAGCGACTTGTTTGATACAAATCAAATTAAACTATAAACAAATTAGCTATTGCCAAATTGAAAATTGAATTGGTCCTCTATGATTAAAATGCATTCACCTTGAGAGCTATTTTTTATGATTTTCGACTGTTTACACCAAATCTGATTCTCTTGGCAAAACAATTTTTCATTTTTAGTTAAGCCTTATGAGAAATTCCACTTAACTTTCAACATCTTTATTTCTAGATATAACTTCTATTATTCAAGTTACGTATTTTTCAGAAATAAACAATTTTGCGAACAATTTTTAAACTTAGCTTGCTTAAAAAACCTAAATAAATACAAATGTATTAAAAATAATAGAATAAATAGACAATCTGAAAAAAGTAATCAGTACAAAATTATGGTCTTTCAAAAAGATCGCTTTAAATAATGATATGAAAAGTATTACTGAAAATTCGACTTGGTTAATTAGTCTGTAATTTTTTTACTCTTATTCAATTTAAAACTGGCTATATTGAATTTTTCAGAATTGATTTAAATATAGTAGAATATTGAGAAAGTTATTTCAATAGAAACTGAAATATTTAAATTAATCTAGTTTTAACAAGTATATGAATTTTCGTATTAAATAATATTGACTATATAATAATTAGATTTTTCACTTTTGATTTCCCAATTATAATACCATATTTTTTTAAATCAATTCTGATAGATTGATGCTTAAACAATTTTGCTGAATTCGGACTACATTGAGCGGGATACACAAATCATTGTATTTGTATCCGTAAACTAGAATATTTAGTTTTGGAATAGGGTGATTTCGGGCGTATTTTGGCAATGCTAACCACTCTATTCGACCTGGACTCAATATTTGAACAATTTTTCACTTATTTGTCACTCTTTTAAAGATAAGTGTTTAATATTAAAAAAAAAGCAAATGTAGACATATAGGTCAGCTGGATGAAAAATAATCAAACATTTGGATTTAAGGTTAAAAATGGTCTTATTCACGAAAGCCTTCAAAGCCTAGATCTTTTTTTTCACAGTAAAAAAAAAAACAAGAAATTAATTAATCGATCATACTGTATTCAAACATAAAATATAAAATATTAAACGTGTTTGAATTCATCGACAAAGCAAATTTTATTCTCTAAGCTAGATTAAATTAAGCCAAAAATAATTTATCTTTGAAAGCAAGAACAAAAAATCCAAATGTAATGACTCACTTGGGCCCACTAAACAATTAGAATAATACATTTATAGCTTTTAAATAGAATTTTTATTAAAGAGCTTACCATTAAATTTTCACTAATTCATTCTTGAAAATGTCTTGATATTTTTTTTTTAAATCTCTATCTAATTAAAAGAAAAACTTCCTAAATGTGAAGACCTTAGTTAAAATTGTTTAAACAGAATAATTAAGATAACATTTTCCAATTAAATTTGAAGTCTTAAAATAAAACGGCCATCGTCATCGATTTTTAATTTTACTATGAAAATTAAATATTTATTATTGAAGAATTTTTTAAATGGGCATTTTGAAAGCAAATCAAAATGATAATTTAAGGACTATCATTTGAATAATAGTTTGTATTATTTTTAAAGATATTTTGCTACTAAATTTGAATTAGTAAATAAAGAGTGCCCTTAAATCTTAGTTTAGCTCTTACGCCGACCCTCAAAGCATTGACCAATACCAATCTTAAATTGACAAAATGATCTAAAAACTTCAGGTAGTAAAATTTTATGACACTGATAAAAATTATTGAGTCTAAAAAATATTCAATGTAAAGATAATTTCTTGGTACTTTTGATTTAATTATCTGGCTATAAATTATCAAAAACCAAAGCAATAAAAATAGGCTTCCAATAATTTAGTTCTAAAAATAAATCTGTACAGACAGAATTTTCAAGTAGCCAAATTTGTTCAAAACGTAAATTTATCTAGAACAAAAATGAGTGAGGCGAAATTAAAGCCGTAAGGATCTATGTAATTAAAACGCAAAATACATCTTTTGACCGAAAGGATTTCAGATTTGAAAGAAAAAGCGATCAAAAACTAGAAGTATCTATTAGTTTTGGCTTGTAGAAAAGGTATATTGTTGTGAGACCTATTCGATAAAAGTATTTGAAATATTTGCTTTGAAAAAATGTCAAACGTCATATTTATTTGGGTTCTCATTTCAACAAACTTAAACTATAGTCGAAATTTCAAATCTAAATATTTTTATCTAAAAAATAAAATTTGTTTTACTCTCATTATTTTGCGTACTTTTATTAATAGATCGATTTAGATTAATCAAATGAAAAGCCAAGTTAAAACACAAAAATAAATTTTGACAAAATAATTTCCTATCCGCTAGACTATTGATTTATCCTTTAAAATTTCTTATTAGTTAACTATTTTTAATTATATTAGCTGCTTTTTTAAAAACAACTTTTGATCTAAAATAGCCAGGAAAATTCAAGCTTATAAAAGATATTTAGTGTTTTAGATTCATAGGCGTCAAGAATTTAATAAATCAGCAAATTTGGGACAAAAAGGCCATAATGTTCTTGTTTTGCATAAACTTATCAGACCGAAAAAAAATTTTTAGTTAACAAACACTTATCATAAAAAGCTAAGCTTTCAACATGCGTCACTTAAGTCTCAAATTCATTTGGCATCTGCTATTGAATCAATTTAAACAAAACTTTAAAAGCTCTAAAATACAAAAAAACACAGCCGTAAAACCTAGTTTTAATTTGTACTTGGGCTTTAAAACGCATTAATTGATTAAAAATAAAATAAATTTTAATATATTGAACCCATTTAAGAGTCACGAGCCATTGGGCTATGCTTAGAATATTCATGCTAATAATGATAATATTATTTTTATCAAAAGCCGCGATATTCTATTGTAAAGAAGTCGAAAAATTTTCTCTTGTATAAAAATTTTAAAATAAACTCGATTATGAAAGAAAAGATTCTTATCTTAAACGGTTTGGTTTAAGTCAAACAAAAATTTTATTTTTAAATTCAAATATTAGTTTTGCCTAATGATATATATATAATATATATTTATAAAATATTTTATATACATATTTTTACCTGATACTTGGTGAATAAAGGTAATTTAATACTTAAATTTGATTTTTTAATTCTGAAAGAATGATATGAAGGCTCAAGAAGAAACTTAACACCAGCTGAATGTATTGTCCTTTGCTAAACCTCATCGGAAAATATTTGAGTAAGTTATGAAATTTTAAAGCTTGATAGATAATTTGACTGGTATATTTAAATTGGTAGCATATTCTCTCGTGGATCTAAAATATCCATTCTCATTTCTATCGAGCTGACTGAACCTCAATAAAAATAAAATAACTATTTTAACACTATATATTTTTGTAACCTTAAATTTTGTGGTATTTAAATCAATGATAAGCTTGTTATTTTAAAAAGGCTTAAGAAATTAGGAAAAATTTTCAATGAGATAAAATAACAATAAAATAATTAGTTTATATTACTTTAACTGGCCGTATTTAAAATGAATAAAAACAAATTTATACTTTTAAACCTGATTTAAAATAAATTTAAAGCTTACATAATTGGATAACTTTGATATATTTGAAAACAATTTAAATACCGTAAATTAAAATTTATTTTTCAAAAATTCACGAACTTTTAGCAAATATTCGTCCATTTTTGACAAATTTATTTATTAAACTTAAGGTATAAATTTTTGTCAAAATCTAAAATTGTTTAGCACTTAAAATATAAAATATATTCTAGGAAAAAATTTAATAATCCGTTGGACTTAAAAAAAAATCCTTTGTCACAATTAAACCATAAAAACCTAAATCTTTAACTTGGAGAATTTTTGCATCCTTTAACTTGCTACTAATATTTACTCAAATATTTAACCTATTTCTATTAGAAACAGCATAAGCGAAAACCTTATTTATTCTAAATATTAATATTCACAATCTGTTTAAGAAAGATATTTTTTGATATTTGCGAGAGCATGTGCACAAAACGATTATTGCTGATACTAATCAATATCTTATCATTTATAATCATAACTTTCTTCTAATTTATATTCGGAAAAATAAAATTAGTTTAAAATTTATGTAATTAATTTGATATAGTATTAAATCTTAAACTAAAATTGAAAAAAAAATATCCATTTATTCAAGCTTATTTAGGATCTTTTAAATGTGCCTCCAAAATTAACGCTGCCGAAAAGGTTACAATTTAAAAATCAAAAGGGCACTATTTAATTGGACTCAATCTTTACAAGACGATGGCAAGTTCTATGGCCAAAAAAGCTTATAGTTATCTTATAAATAAATCAATCACTATTCAGTAAGTGGTCGAAATAAAATAAACTGATCTATACCGATTTCTGGCAATGCTTTTTATAGATCTGAGATAAGATGCTTAGACAATGTTCACCTTCGGACCACTTTTCGAATCGTATTTTTGAGCGAAGCCAATTTTCAATTCACTAATGAAAAAATCCTAACAAAAATAGCTTTTTCTTTAATTTAAAATAAACACGTATTGTTTATTATAAATTTAGCCAGTACCAAACTAATAAAGAAGTTCTCGTTCTTATTTTCGATCAATGTTTGTTTTAAACAAACTTGAATGACTTTGGATTCGATTAATAGCAAATATAAGGTGGACTAAAATTTTTAAATATTTAAACTAAGGTCATTCAATTAATAGCTAAACTATTAATGAAACATCATTTCCGTATGGTTGCTTCTCTTAAAAATCTAGCCTCATTTTAATTACTCTGTATGATATTTTTAAAAATATTCCATCAAGGTACATATTAATTGCCTAAAAATAAAGCCCACATGAGAAGTTAATTGGGAGAATTAGTATACATTTTTAAATGAGGTTATGTGCCTTTAAGTCAAATTTAGTTTTATTTTAATACGCAGGTTAAAGTTTTTTAAAACTATTCAATATTCTATTGAGCTAAAAAATCATTAGAATGAATGATTGTTTAATAAAAAATTTGAAGAGATAAAACTGAAAACAATTGCAAAAAAGTTTATTTCCTACAAACTGAAGAATTGAGAAAGTTGGATTGCTATTTTAATATCTTTCGATTGAATTTAAAAAACCGAATTTTTTATTTAAATAGAAAACAAAACTTTTAGTTAATAAAATTTTTGATCTCAAGAAATACTATGAACGAAAATATTAAAAAGTAAAATCTAAAAAAACTTGTACAACTTCATTAAAAACAAAGCCTTAAAATTTACTGACATAATGTTTCTACAACTTATTACTTACATAACATGTATCAAAACTTTTTAAGAAAAAAATTTAATCAATTCTACTTAATTTTACGATGAAATTAATTATAACCATGATAAATTATATTTCTTAAGTATTTTAAATACAAGTTGAGATAGTTTAAAATGGAAGCTAGTTATTCCTTATACAAATTCTTAACTTAGTTTATATTTTTATCAATTTTTATATCAAATCTTGGATCTGTCTTTTTTCATTGAATAGATGTCGCAAAGTTTCGAATAGTTCATAGATTCTGCTATCTAAAAAGTCTACTTCTTTGGCCTTTATTTGTTTATGTTTGTTTTAAGCAACAATTAGTAGATGGTTCTTAGTGATTGATTTTTAAAATTTCTTTAATAAAATTTTGATTCTCTTTTGGTCTATTGGTAATAGATGAAAATATAATCAATGTTAGAAAGAATTAAAATTAATATTAATTTTTGTTAGATGGTTAGATGGTTCATTTATTTCAAAATAGTGAATTCTTGAATATATTTTTTTTATAATATAATTGATATACAAATCAAGAAATCATTTTTCTTTTATTTAGAATATTTCTGTTTTAAATATTTATTTTGATTTAAAATTATTTTATTAAAAAAAGAAACAAGTAACCAGAATGATTTAGTTAGGAGGTCTGTTAAAAAATTAATGATGTTAATTTAATATTTGAAATTCGATTAAACTAATATAAGCTAAAGAAGAAAAGAAAAATTTTTCCCGTGCCGGGAATTGAACCCGGGCCTTGACGGTGAGAGCGTCAAATCCTAACCACTAGACCACGCGGGATCTACCTAACCCCCGAATTAACTTATTCTTCACTATTCGAAAATTCTATTTTCGATTTTTTAATTTTAAAAGCTCAGGTTCTTAAATTTTGACAAAATGAAAACTTTGTTAAAAGCCTCATTCATTGTGTAATTTTACTAGATTTTGAAGATTCAACAAAATAAAGTCAGGTATTAACCATAAAAATATTTGAAATCAGAATCATCGAAAAAAAATATTTTTTGAGAGTTAAATTTAAAAATTTATAAAATTTTTTTATTATTTAAAAGCATAAATGACACAATTTTAATTTTAACTTAAAAAAAAAGAGTTAAAAAAATGACTTTAAATCTATATGTTTGTGATAATGAGTAAAAAATGTTCCTAATTTTCTTTATGCATTCTTTTTTCAGCTTTTAGAGAAGCTACAAACTCCTCGTAATCAATTCGACCATCTCCATCAATGTCAACTTCCTATTAAATTCAATGAAAAATAAATAAAATTTATTAAATAAAAATACCTCAATCATATCTTCGACTTAAAGACAAAATTTGAAAAAAGATATTGTTTAAATAGTTAGATTTTTACTTTCATCTTCAGTTAATTGTTCACCCAGACATTGCAAAACCGACCTCAAATCGCTGCTAGTAATAAACCCATTTCCTTTTCTATCAAAAACCTTAAATGCTTCTCTTAATTCCCTTTCTTCTTGCTCTTCAGAAATCTCTAAAATATTTCCCATATTGTACATTAATTGAACAAATTCTATAATTAATAACTTGGATAGAAACAACTTTTTTCCATAATTTAAAGCAAACCTTCAAACGAAAATGTTCCATCACCTAAACAAAATGCATTAATGTTTTTTTTTTGGTTAATAATTCAGCATCAATTATACCATCAATGTCAATATCTTTCAGCATTTGCTGCAATTCTTGTTCAGTAGGATATAAACCCAGATTACGTAAAACAGATCCTATTTCTTGTGTCGTTACTACTCCATTTCCTCCTTTATCAAAAAGCCGAAAAGCTTGCTTCAATTCTTAAAAACATATTTTCACAAATTGAAATTTTGGATAACTTTATTTTACCTGATATTTGTATCTCAGAAAATTTGGTAATATCAAAACCGTTTTGAGATTTACAAGTCATTTTATTTAGTATTGGATTAAATATTGATATTTAAAAAAATTTTGGGGTAAATATTCAATAATTATGATGTTTTTCTCGGAAATCTAGATGAACAATAAATTTCATTAGTATAATTCATTTATAAAAATAAACTATGTATTTTTCCTAAAACCTAATTATCTAACACTTCGTGTCAACAAAAAGCGATTGCTTAATGGAGCCTAATTGAAAAAATTCACGTAAAATTTTAAATGAGGAAAGCAAAGTGCCAGAACGGTTATCATTGATGCTTTTCAAAGATCAGTAAATGAGTTCCGACTGACGCAGTTTGTTTTATTTTTATTTTGAATATATTATGTCAATAATAAAGATATTTCAATCGATTGAAAATATAATTTAAAATTGATCAAACAATCAAAACATTATATTGTATATTATTATGAATAAATTTTCTATTTTAATGATTATCTAACTTTTCTAACAATGTGAAGTTTTTCTCTGATTAATTTGACTGAACAATCAGAAGAAAAGAATTTTTTAAAATCTAGGACAAATACTTTGGTTAAGAAATGTCAAAAAATAACTTGACAATGATTCCAAGACTATTTTAGTGAAAAATTAAGTGAAAAGACTTATTGCTATATTCAAAATTGAGCAAAAAACAGAAGATTATTTTCTGGTAAAACTTAGGTTATTTTAAAAATTAAGAAAAAAGACTTTGAACTAAAGAGGATATCTCTTTTCGTTAATAATTTTCTTACCACCATATTAAAAAAGATTTATAAATTAAATTTTTTTTTCTAAAAATGAACAAAATTTTATGTTTCCTTTCAATCAAATTTAGACTGCTCAAAGGGGCTAAGTCCGTGGAATATATTAAAATAAATAAGAAATTGTTATTAACATAAGCAAATCGAGTATAAAGGATATGGAAAAATTGTAGAATTCTTTTAAATATTAATTACTTTAAATAAAATGTCAGAAAATTATTCAGTAACTTCTATTAAAAGTCAGAAATGTAAATTCTCTTTAAAGGTTTAAATTATTTACACGATCATTAAAATTTGATAGTTTGCAAATTTTAACATGATAAAATTAATAGAATATCAACAGAGGCTGAGTTAATGAATATTTTTCTTAAGTTCAAATTCCTATTTTTGAAAAAAAATAAAATTCAACATAAAATTTTCAACAATAAATTTTGCTTCTCTTTTGCAAAAATTTTACACATATTCTTTATCTTATATTCAAAATGTATCTATAATATCTTCTTTCTTTATACAAATTTATAAACTGAATCCAGAAAAAAACCTCTTTTTGTAAAAAGAATACAATCGTATACATAAAAATTTTAATTTTTATTCATAATAAAAAAATTTTCACTTATATATAAATATTTTTTAACAAATAAAGTATTATGAATATATTTTCAATTTAAGTGTTTAATTACATTATTTGATTTTTCATAATTAAAATTAATTTAAATTTATAATAAATGGACTAGTTAAATAGATTTAAATTAGGATATAGCACAATTAAAAATATTTTATAAATAAAAAACTATAAGAAGCGTCAGTGGTGTAGCGGTTATCATTGTTGCCTTCCAAGCAGCAGATCCGGGTTCGACTCCCGGCTGACGCAATTTTTTTTCAAAAATTGATTAAATATATTTAAAAAAAAATAGAAAAAAACTCCGTGACGGGGAATTGAACCCCGGTCTCCCGCGTGACAGGCGGGGATACTCACCACTATACTATCACGGATTTTCTTATTTGACATAAAATAAAAGTTTTTGGTATTATAATAAAATGCATATAACAGTTCAATGATTCGATTTGCAACTTGATATGGTAATTCCGTTTGTCACATTTCAATAATTAATTAAGTTAATTTAATGATTTGAAAAAAATTATAAAGCTTAAAAAATTAAAAATCGATCTTAGATTATGTGAAATTAAGTACAAAAAAAATCTTGAAAATCCTTATAAATTTTTTTTAAGGTTCAAAAACTAGCTCAGTAAATTCTACAAGGTGCAACATTCATAATAGAACATTCTGGTAAAAATCTTTAAATAAGCATAATATAAATTTTGAAAAATTTGACTGTGGTGCATTTTGCAGATATTTTCCAAATCGTCAGCAGACTTTAACTTTTGATTTAACTTGGTATGTTGCACTATGCTGCATTTACAGAAAAAAAATCAAGCATTAATTTCTGTTCTATTTTTTAATTTTGTACCAAATTCGATAATATTTACTATCTTCTAAGAATTAATAAAGATAAATTAAATAGAAAAAATTTGGCCCTAATTTAGTCTCAATAGATGCTGTTCATCTCCTTTTCCAGCACCTTCTTGAGCAATGACTACGATCTGACACAGAGATAACTGAATCAATGGATATAATGAAAACATATTTTATTTTTAGCGCTTAATTAGTAAATATATCTATCTTGATGAATAATTACTTTGAGTTGTTTAAGATATTCAATAATTAATTTAATTTTAAAATATTTCTTTTTAGAAATCTGAAAGAAGTATTATTTTTCTATTTTCTGAATAAATTTTACATAAAATACTCAAATCTTGTTTCATTTAGGTCAAGTGATGAATTTTAAAGAATTTAAAAGGGTACATTTTTCTGATTTTGGTATTAATTTGTAATAGATTCTTTCTTAAAAATCATTTTTCAATCAAAACATATCTAAATTAAATTTTTCAAAAGATTATTTATTCAATTTGTTTCAATTGTTTTATATGATAGTAAAAATATAATAATATTCTGGTTTCAAACTGATCTTTATCATAACTGATAATAAGATTCGACTAAAAATCTCGTACCAAGTAGGTATTATTCTAATTAATATTTTGAAAGAAAAAATAAGTTCGAGCAGAGAAAATTGTTTATTAATACAAATAGTTCATATCTGGGGAAAAGTCTATGTTGGATTTAATTTAAATAAAATTGAATCGTTTAACTAAAATTCCTAAATATGTTCTATTTAATTTGGCATGAATCTTATTCAAAATATATAATATCAGATAAAAATTAATCAGAAACTTAAAATCTATCAATTTTATTATATCTATTTTTACTAAGCTCCTTAGAACTTTTTTGCAATTTCTAATCTTAGACTATTATCTGTTAGATCATACGAAAACAAAACAATATTTATTTATTTTTCTCTCTTAACTAAGCAACTTCTTAAAAAAAAATATTTAAATATAATTATTAGACAAAATTTTGCTTAAAGGAGATCCATTACTTAATCATCATTCAACTAAAAAAGTCAATTAATATATCAATCTTGCTGATAATAAATATTGCGTTTAAAATGCCCTAATCTAACTAAATCATTAATTAAGCTAAATACTTTAGTGTTGATGGCTCTCTGCAGATTTTTTGAATAAGAGAACTATCTTTTTTAGCAAAATATTTAGCTTTTTGGTCAAAATTTTTAAAATTCATCAAATATTTTTTATAAATTGGAGTAATTTAAAATAAATCTTATTGTGTTTTTTTTTCAAATAATAGCTTGAAGATTACTTCCAGTTTAAAAACTAAATATAATTGTTTAATCTTTGCCAGGTTTATAAGGAAAATGTTAAAGATTTTCTAAATAATTAGATTTAAATGTTTAAAGCAGCTGAGACGTTGAATTATATCATAAGTTTTCTGATCGGTTTATCAGTTTTATGCTACTATAAATTATAGATACAATTTCAATAATTCAAACATTAAATTATAAATTCTTTATTAAGAACAGAATAGTTGTAAAATGAGCAAACAAACAGCGATTAAGGAACCCCCGGTTTAGCTAGATAAGTTGGATAATAACCGTTTTATCCCTTTAGTATAATAAATCCTATTATCCGTTCAAACATTGCTCCAACATTCAGGTGCACATAAGTCTTGAATACTACTTACTAATAATACTTTTTATAGTAATTATCCAAAATCTGAGTGATTTCATAACTTAGGTATACATAACAACTGGCAACATTTCGCTCAGCTATTATCATACCAATTTTAAGTATAAATAGAAGGTATACTGAACATTTCAGCCAAGAACCAAATAGCAAAACTCGCTTGCTACTAGATATTAGAAAAAGGTGTAGATTTCGATTGATCGAAATTGGAGAAATTCGATAGATCGAATTAGGTAAAGAGAGTAGGATTCATAATTAAATACATATTGAATTCTATTCGAACATATTATGCTAGTTATCTCACAGGTTATCCCTGAGCTATGTATTCAAAATCAGTATATAACTTTTTTAGAATCTCATATAGAACCAATCAAATTCGAATGAGAATTCGACTTAATCTTATCTGTATTAAGCTGAGTTCAATTATTTCAAAATTATGATTCGCTTGCAAGCGTCTTGAGCGAATAACTCCTTTTACAATTTTACCTACATAATCTATGTTTTATTTTGTATAAACGAATAGATATAAAACAAGCTTTTTTAGGCTTTCTTTCTAATATTCGACTAAAACCGATCGTCTTGAAATTTAAAAGCATTAATTTATTTAGTTTTAGATTTATTAAAGCGCAAAAAAAAAGATATATTAATTTTTTACAACTTCCTTATTTATTGCCGAACACATTTTGCCGACATAATTGATAACAAAAATGAGCGATAAGGCTCCTAGAATTACAGTCAAACCAAGTTTACAACAGTTGGATAATGGAAACAAATTGGAATTTCATTGCCAAATCGAAGCAAATCCTAAGCCAGAAATAAAATGGTTAAAAGAAAATGTTCAAATATCCGAATCTGCAAGAGTCAAGTCGAGAGTCGAGACTAAAGACAAAAATTTATACGATTTGTACTTAGTAATAGACAATTTGACTTCGGACGACTCTGGTCAGTTCAAAGTTTCAGCCAAGAACAGACTTGGAGAAGTATCAGCCGCAATTGCACTCAATTTTGCAGGTAATTATATTTTTTTTTTCCTAAATAAATTAAACTTTTTTCTAAACTGTTTTTTTTTTAAGCTGAAACTGCCCAAAAAGGGTAAATATAAAATTTTTTATTAAACTTTTTTGTATTCTTTATTATTCTAAACATAAAATATTCACAGACTTCAAGATGGTATTGCTCCTAATTTTACTCAAAAGCCAACCATTAAATCTGATGCTGATGGCAAAAGATTGTGCTTTGAGTGCAAAATTAAAGCTGACCCGGAGCCAGAGCTTTTCTGGTTTAGAGACAACCAGCCAATAGCTAACAATGGGCGTTTTTTAATCTATTGTGACAAGCTGCCTGACAATATGTACTTTGCTTGTCTTGAGATCGATGATGTTGCCATGAACGATGCTGGAAAATACAAGGTTCAAGCTAAAAACAGCTTAGGTGAGTCGAACGCATCGATTACTTTGAATTTCGATAGCGATGATGCTGGTTCATCGAGCACAGGTGGCAAGCCAGTTTTTGTTCAAAAACCATTCATTCGTCAACTAGAGGACAAAATTTTCTTCGAATGCAAGCTTACAGCTGAGCCATTGCCTAACTTTACTTGGTATCTCGACAATTCAGTCTTGAACAACCCCTCTAAGTACAAAAGACGAATTTTAAGCGAAGGCTCTACTCATACCATCATTTTGGAGATAAATAACCTAACAGCAAGAGACTCTGGTAGCTATAAAGTAGTTGCCAAGAACTCTCATGGTGAAGCCGATGCTAACATTCAGTTAAATATTGAATCTAAAAGAAATGCCAAGTAAATGCTTAATTAAACAATAAATAGATGTTTTATATTTATATTTATTTATGAAAGATTACCTGACGGCATTGCACCGCACTTTATCTCCAAACCATTGGTAAATCAGACCAAAGAGTCGTTGCTAATTCAATTAGAGCTTGAGGCGAACCCGACTCCTAGTGCTTCGTGGTACCTAGACACCAAGGATTTGAATGACATCGATTCTAGATTTATTACCAAAACAGAAAAAATCTCTGCTGATAAATACAAGCTTAGTCTAGAGATTAAAGTAAGCTTGATAAATTCAAAAGTAAATAATTTATGATTTTAACCTCTTTTTGTTCAGAATCCCAAAAACACTGATGCTGGCTTATACAAATGTGTTGTTGTAAACGAATTGGGAGAATGTGTGGCAAATATTTTCTTGCAGTTCGAAGGAAATAAAGCTGGATTAAACAAAGGAGACCAATTGCCACCATCTATTATTGAAAAGCCTAAAATAATTAAGGATGAAGTTAAAAGAACAGTTCGCATTCAAGTCAAGATCCGAGCCAAGCCTGAAGCCCAGATAACTTGGTTCAAGGAGAAGCAAGCCTTGAAAAGCGACAAAAAGTACAAGATTGAAGCTAAAAAAGAAGTTGATAATGCTTATTTGCTTACTTTGGAAATTTCGGACTTTAGTCCGGCCGATGCTGGCTTGTATAAAGTACAAGCCAAAAATGAATCTGGTCAAACAAATGCCAATATTCATCTAAATGTTGAAGTGTATGTTTTAGAATAAAAATAATCTTGTCTTGTCTTTTTACAGTTTTATTTTAAAGTCAAGAAGATAAGCCGGTTTTCTTGGGACAACCGAGAATCATCAAAGAGAACAAGAACCAGCGTATCGTGTTCGAAGTTGATTGCGGCTCAAAAGCCAAGCCTCAAGTTGTTTGGACTAAAGATGGCAAGACCATTAAGAACGAGGGTCGTTTTCTTATTGATATTGATGATAGTCAAGCAAACATTTTTGTCATCATTCTTGAGATTGATAAAATTGTGGCACAAGACGCTGGAAAATACAAATGTACGGCTAAGAATGCCAAAGGAGAAAATTCAATTGTAATTGAGTTTAATCTTGATGGCGAGCCAGAGGAGAAAAAACCCGAAGAGAAAAAGCCAGCTGAAAAGAAACAAGAAGAAGCAAAAAAACCAGAGGAAAAAAAACCCGCCGAAAAAAAATCAAGCGACGTGCCTGCTGCATTTAAGGAAAAGCCAAAGGACCAAATTGGTTTAGATGGTGACCGAATTACAGTGACCAGTAAAGTTACCGGATCGCCAAAACCAGAAATTACCTGGTTCAAGAACAAACAAGTGATCCGCAAGTCAAAAGACTTTAACATGGAATTAAATGGTGAAACAGCCAAGTTGACCATTAACGATGCCTATACTGAAGACTCAGGCGAATATTCTTGTGAGGTGTGGAACGAAGCTGGCTCACAAACTTGTTCGTTCAAGATAACCATTAGAGAAAAGAAAGGTAAAATGAAACGAACTAGACCTAAACCGAAACAAGAAGAGCCCAAGACAGAAGAGGAAGTTCGCAAAGAAAAGCGAAAATCTGATGCAAAAAAACAAGCCGAACAACCGGCACCAGAAGCTGCACAGGCTCAATCAGGCATAAGTAAATAAATTCTAAAATAAAGCTTTATTAATAAGTGTAAATAAACAAAAGAAAAAAAATCACAAATAATTTATACTGTAATTAGGGAAAAAAATAAATCTTTTTTTTAAAAAGCTCCAATTTATGAAGAAGAAGGTCCGCGACGACCACTCAAGGTTCCTCCACCAAGCAGTGGAGACTCGACCCCAACTGGACCGGGAAGCCGCAAAACTTCTCAGCCAGCAATTAAATTAGATGTCATTGATGAATCAGGAGGTAATTTTTAGCTTAAATTTATATCCTTTTCCATGTCCAAAGCCGTTCTTTCCAACTTTTTCTAATCTTGGATCTTAAAATATTTAAAGCCAGAGTTGGCCATCGAAAATCGAGTGTAATTGTCCCCAGTGAGCGTAAAGTCAAGCCTAAATTAGAGACTCACACCGAGTCGATGGCGCCTGTTTTTCTGGAGAAGCCAGAAAATAAGCTCATAATGGAAGGTTCTGCTGATTTTATCGAAGCTGTAGTTGATGGTAACCCATTCCCGCAAATAACTTGGTTAAAGGGAAACCGTGAGGTTTTCGAAGGGCCTAAGTTTACCTTCGAATGTGACAAATCCACTGGTATTGTGGGTCTTTCAATTAAAAAAGCAAAATCTGACGACGAATCTAAATACACTTTGAAAATAAGCAACCCTTCTGGAGAAGAACGAGCAACGTTTTCGGTCTTTGTCAAATGTAAAAATTTATCTAAAATCTTTATCTAATTATAAATATGAAATAAATTATTGAATATCAGGTGGTAAAGATGATGCTGTTGACTTTAGAAATTTATTAAAGCATAGAGAACATGCTAAAAATAAATTGGAAGGCGAGTCTGGAGAAAAAGTCGACCTTAGACATGGTCAGTTTAAGTTTTAGTCGCCTGTTGCATGCGTAGCCAACGCAAATAAATAGCTTATAAACGCTTTATATTTTCGCTTTCGCTTTTATATTTCGCTTAAATACGGCTTATTTATTTTATCTAAATCATATAATTGTAAATGACTAATTTTTTTTCTTAATTTAGTCTCTGAGAAGAACGAAGATGAATTTGAGGTAAGTTTTTTTTTTATTAAAATTGAAATTCTGGTAAAAGAGGACCAATCTATAAATTAAAATTAAACAGAAAGATAATGGCGCTAAATCGTCGAGTAGACGAAATTCACAGATTGAAAATCGTCGTGCATCCATGAAACATGTAGAAAAGCCCGAAAATAACCTTAAAGTCCGTAGAGATTCAAACTCGAGGCGCACATCGTTGGCCGAGTTGATTCCGGACTGGCCTGTTCTATCAAAAAGCAAGCGAACCATTAAGGTTATACAAATATTAGATATTTAAACTAACAGTGTTTATTTTACACTAACAAACTAACAGTCCTCTTTTCGGTCCATATTGAAAAAAAATATTAGATAAATAAATTTTTAAAATTTTTATAGCGACCTATTTTGAAAAAATCGGTCAAATCTCATGTAATTAAAATAGTTTTTTTTTATATATTTAAATAAAATCATCGCTTAATTTATCCAAAAATTAGCAGATCCATTTTGTTTGGTCAATATTCCACATTTTTTTGGCCATTTCCTTCAAGTGATCCTTTATTTCAGCATGATTGATTAACTCTTGCATGATTTTGTATGATTGAAGTAATTGCATTCCGGCTCACGTTTCACCAAAGTAAAGAATGTATTTTAAAGGAACCGGAAAAGTTTGTTAAAACTTTGGTTGATACTCATGCTTTGGAAGAGGATGGGTCGGTTAGCTTTGAGTGTACATTTTGCAAGCCTGGTGGAAAATTGAGATGGTACAAGAACAAGCAGGAAATTTTCCATGGTTTCAAATACCATATTGAAACCGAGGGAGCAAATTACAAAATTAAGATAAACAAGCTAAATCCTGACGATGAAGGAAAATATGTGTGCAAAGTCAATGAAGTCGAAACATTTGCTTATTTGACTGTCACTCGTAAAAAAATTTAATTAATTGTTTTAAATGTTAGCCAATTTATTTATCTATTTTAAGCTGCCAAGCCAAAATATGAATTCTTGAAAAAATTGCCAGCTAAAATGGAAGTTTTCAGAACAAAAAATACTGTTCTTGAATGCTTTGTCAATCATGACGAATGCGTGCCAAAATGGTACAAAAATGGCAAGTTGATCAAGCCTGATGACAAACGATACAAGCTATCACAAGAAAAGCTATCAGGTCGATGTACTCTTAGAATAACCAAAAACATTAAGGAAGATGAGGGAGAGTATTCTTGTGCCATTGATGACGACGAGAAAACCAGCTGCTATTTGTATGTAGAAGAACCAGCCTTTAAGTTTACCAAACGCTTGCCTCAGCAAGTGGAAGCTCAGGAAGGCTTGAATGGTGAACTAGAGTGTGAAATTGAGGATCCTGACGCTGAATGTGATTGGTACTTTGATGGAAAAGTAAAAGATAAATAAATAAAAAAATCAACTAATAAAAAATTTTGAATTTAAGAAAATTGATCCTGAAGAGGATGCCGATAAATATGAAGTGATTGTCAATGACACAAAAAGAAAATTGGTAGTCAAAAAAGCAGCCATAAAAGACCGAGGACGCTATGAATGCAAATGTGGTGTAGTTACCACTGGTACTGAGCTTTTTGTCAGACCAGCATTGAAGCTTGTTAAAGAACTGGCTGATACTGAGGGAATCGAAGAAGACACCATAGAATTAGCGGTTGAGGTTACTAAACCTGACCAAAAATGTAGATGGATTAGAAATGGCCGCAACATAAACCCTAACGAAGAGCGTTTTGCTCATAGATATATAATCATATCTGAGGGAACTACTCACAAACTAACCATTAAGAACTTGAGTCTTAAAGATGCTGGTGAATTCATTGTGCATGTAGATGAGCTATCTAGCAAATGTAATCTTACGGTAAAAGAGTGTGAGAAATTGCCTCGAGTTGACATGAGCTCGATACCTAAAGTTATTAAAGTAAAAGCTGGCAAAGATGCTGACATTGAAATACCATATATATGTAAGAAATATTTATTTTATTTATTAAAAAGAACATTTTTTTGAAATTTATTTTTAAGCTTTTCCGATACCACTTGCTTCTTGGAGAAAGAATGGTCAACCACTTGATCCTAAACGAGGCTTGCAAAAGAACGATGACAAAAAAGCAAATTTGAAATTGGACAAAGTGCAAAGAGGAGATAGTGGTAAATATGAATTGGTTTTGAAAAACAACAAAGGAGAGGTTGTAATTCCAATTGAATTGGATGTGATTGATAAACCTGCTGCTCCAGAGGGACCATTAAAAGTAAGCGATGTGACCAAAGAATCAGTTGTGCTATCATGGAAGCCACCCAAAGACGATGGCGGTGCTCCGATTGATAAATACATTATCGAAAAAATGGATACTGCTCGAGGCGAATGGACTCCTGCAGAAAGTGTTTCCGGAGTTGTTAACCAAGTTAAAATTCCAAGATTATCTGCCAAAAAGGAATACAAATTTAGAGTTCGTGCAGTGAACAAAGAAGGAGAAAGTCCCAATTTGGAAACTGAAAGCGGAACAATTGCTAAAAATCCTTACGATGAACCATCTGCTCCAGGCTCAATCGAAATCTTGGATTGGGATGCTGTAAGCTAAAAAAAAAATTTATTTAGAAAAAAAATAAATTAATCAAAAAAAAAAGGATCGAATTGAGTTAGAATGGAAAGCACCTGAAAATGATGGTGGCGCTCCAATTGAAAAATATCTTATAGAAAAACGTGAAAAAGGCTTAAAGACTCCGTGGGTCAAAGCTGCTGAATGCAACTTTCCAACAACCAAAACTGCTGTTACCGGATTATCTCAAGGCAAAGAATACGAATTTAGAGTAATGGCTATTAACAAAGCTGGTGCAAGTGAACCAAGTGAGGTCAGCAGATCACAAATTGCTAAGCCAAGATTTGGTAAAAAAAAAGATGAAATAAATGAAACAGTATTTTAATATTATTTTGCATTTAAGTTGCTCCTAGAATTGATAAAATGAGCTTAAAACCAGTAACTGTAAAGGCCGGTCAAACTGTAAATGTTGATGTTAACTTTATTGCTGAGCCTGAGCCGACTGGTGTATGGTCAGTTGAAGAAAAACAGATTAACAATGATGAAAGAACAACAATTACTTTTGGTTCAAAAACTACTAAACTTGTATTGACCAACTCGAAAAGATCCGATACTGGAAAATACACCATTAAGCTCACAAATAGCGTTGGCAGTGACAGCGCTTCTATTGAAGTCTGCATTTTGTGTAAGTAAAATTTAAATTTATTCTTTTCATATATTTTCTAATTGCTTTAAAAAGCTGCTCCAAGTCGACCAAATGGTCCAATTGAAGTCAAAGATGTTAAAAAGTAGGATGCAAAAATCTTATTTATTTTTAAACTTATTAATTTAACTATTTAATTAAAATAGGGATAGCGCAACAATTACTTGGAAAAAACCAGATGATGATGGTGGTAAAGAAATTGGTTCGTATATAATTGAAAAAAGAGATCGTAAGACCGATAAATGGGAGAGAGTTAGTGATTTTGTGCAAGGAACCTCATTCACCATACCAAAACTAAAAGATGGACATGAATACGATTTCAGAGTCATAGCTGAAAATCAAAATGGTCAATCTGAACCTTTGGAAACTTTGAATACTACTTTAGCTAAGAATCCATTTGACCCACCAGGTCCTCCAGGCAAATTGGAATGCTTGTCTCGTTCATACAACCATATTGAAATAGGCTGGAAAAAACCATCAAATGACGGGGGAGCACCAATAAAGGGCTATATAATTGAGAGAAAAGAAAAAGGTGGTAAAAAATGGAATAGAATTAACAAAGATTTAAATAAAGATACTTCATTCTATGATGACAAAGTTTTGTCTGGTAAAGAATATGAGTACAGAGTTTCAGCTGTAAATGAAGGTGGAGAGGGTGAACCAAGCACAACTCCTCTAGTTTTACCAGCTAAACCTGAAAAAGAAAAGCCTAAGTTTGACAGAAGTAGTTTGTTTGGCCAAGCTAAAGAGTTGCGTATTAAAGCTGGAGAACCGATTGATATAGAATTACCAATGGTTGGTACACCAATTCCTGAAGTTTCTTGGTTTAAAGATGGTGCCACTACTCCATTACACAATAACCAAAACGGAGTGTCTTTGAATATTGATGAGAAAATGACCAAGTTTTACAAACCAAGGGCTCAAAGAAGCGATACAGGAAATTATGAAGTTAAACTTAAAAATTCTGAAGGGGATGATAGTTTGCCAGTGAAAATTGTCGTTTTGGACAAACCTGGACAATGCGAGGGACCTTTGGAATGCATTGATTCAACTAAATCATCGATCACACTTCAATGGAAACCACCAAAAGATGATGGTGGATCTGAACTTTCTGGCTATGTGATTGAAAAATGTGCCGAAGGAAGCGATGTATGGGAAAAATGCCCCGGCATTTATATCCAACCCAAAGCTACCATTAAGCACTTAGATGAAGGAAAGTCTTTCAAATTTAGAGTAAGAGCTGAAAATATTCATGGTGAAGGCGAACCATTAGAAACAACGAAACATATTGTTGTCAAACCACCATATGATCCACCAAGTCCACCATCTCAACCGGAAATTGCTGATTTTAACTTTAATTTTATTCGATTGAAATGGAAAGCCCCAGAAAAGGACGGTGGAAATCCAATTAGTGGATATATTGTTGAAATGAAAGAACAAAACTCTAATGAATGGATTCAATGCAACAGTTTCCCAGTAAAATTGCCTGAATATACATGCACCAATGTATCCGAAGGAAACACCTATGAATTCAGAGTTAAAGGAGTCAATGATGCCGGAGCAGGAGTTCCATCTAAGTCTTCTAAAGCTCAAAAAGCAGAAACTCCAATAACACCTGCTGCTCAAATGGATCAGCCAAAAGTAGACAACATCACCAAAGACTCAGTTGCATTATCATGGAAAAAACCTTTAGATGATGGTGGATCAAAAATAACTGCAATTGTTATTGAGAAGAAAACACCTGATGGTGAATGGGAAGAAGTATTGGAGATTCCACCAAAAGACAATCATGTTGTATTAAAGGAAGTAAAGGAAAACGAGGAATGCCAATTCAGAGTAAGAGCGAAAAACGCTGCTGGACTCAGCAATCCAAGCAAGCCAACAGATATGATTAAGATACAAGATCAACCTCAGAAACCAACTTTTGAGATAACACATATGAAAGACATAGTTGTAAAATCCGGTCAAAATTATGAAATTCATGTACCATTTAAAGCACATCCGCTACCAAATGCTGAATGGACAATCAACGATAATGAAATTCAAGTCGAATCTGATAGAGTTGAAATTCAAACATTGGAAAATGTTGCTTCCTTCGTAAATCATAAAGCTAAACGTAAGGATGCTGGTTTGTACCGATTAACTCTAAGAAATAGAGAGGGCTTTGGATCAATCACATTGAAAGTTAATGTTTTGGGTAACAATAATTTTTTAATTAGATTAATCATTTTATTAAAATTTTCCTATTTAAGATCATCCGGAAAAGCCAACTGGTCCTTTGGAAGTTCTTAACTTAGATGCAGAATCATGCACTCTTGCATGGAAACCACCAGCAGATGATGGTGGTAACGAAATAATAAACTATATTGTTGAGAAAAAAGAAGTCGGAACTGATAAGTAAAAAAGAAGATAAATTTTTAAGATAAATATATTCTAACTACTATATTTAGATGGGTTAAAGTGGCACCACATTGCTTGGAGAACAGCTGCCCTGTTAGAGGTCTAGAAGAAGGCAAAGAATATGAATTTAGAGTAACTGCAGAAAATTTGCATGGTTTATCTGAGCCATTGACTTTGGCTGAGCCAGTAACTGCTAAATGGCCATTCAGTGAGAACTATTTTCCAAATGAAAAATAAATGCTAATTTTTATTTTTAGATCCACCGGGCGTAACTGGAACTCCATCTTGCATAGATCACACTGAAAACTCGATAACACTATCTTGGACTAAACCAAGAAGTGACGGAGGAACTCCGGTCACTGGCTATGCTGTAGAAAAAAGAGAAAAAGGAACTGATAAATGGCAACCAGTTAGTGAACGAGTTAATGATAATAAGTATACTGTAAAAGGCTTACAAAATGGCAAAGAATACGAGTTTAGAGTAGCTGCAATTAATAAAGCTGGCACTGGTAAATGGTCAACAACAGATGCTCCAATTGAAGCAAGAGCTCCAGATTGCGGCCCAAAAGCACTTGGTTTCTTAAATGGAAGCAAAGATTTAATTGTAAAGGCCGGAGAGACTTTAAAGATTAGTATTCCTTTCAAAGCCTCACCAAGACCCCAAGCTATTTGGTCAAAGGTTGGTGAAGATCTCAAAGAAAATGAAAGAACAAAATTCAAAGTCAATCAAGAGGACGCTGAATTAACTACTGAAAGCGCTACATTAAAAGATTCTGGTGTTTATAACTGCACATTGAAAAATGATTTTGGTTTTGAAAAGATAACTGTTAAAGTAACTGTTATTGATAAACCAGAAGCTCCAGAAGGTCCTTTGGAAGTATCAGATGTCAAAACTGACAGCGTTACTTTGTCATGGAAACCACCTAAAGAAAGTGGCGGTATTCCAATTACAAATTATGTAGTTGAGAAATTCGATGTTAAGAAAAACGAATGGCAAAAAGTTAGTTCATTTTGTAGAGCACCACAATATGAGGTTATTGGTCTGGAAGAAGGTAAACCATATAAATTTAGAGTTTCTGCGGAAAATGAACAAGGCGTATCCGTACCATTGGAAACTGAAATGACAGTTGTACCAAAAAATCCGTTCTGTAAGAAAATAAATAAAAAAATTGAACAATTTTTACTAGGTTTTTATTTTTAGCTATACCAGAGGCACCAAAAGATCTTAGACTAGCTAATCAATCGTCAGAAACTGCTGTTCTTTCTTGGGAACCTCCAAGTCAAGACGGAGGAGCTAAGGTATCTGGCTATAATATTGAAATGAACGAGTGCGGTTCGGATGATTGGTTCCCGGTCAACGACTCATTGATACGAGGAACATCATTCACTGTTGAAAATTTGAGACCTGGAGTTGGCTACAATTTCAGAATTAAAGCCAAAAATCAGGTTGGCTGGTCACAACCATCCAAACAGGAACTCACTGTTGTGCTTAAACCAGACTTTGTCAAACCAGACTCTCCAGGTGCACCATCAGTTGTTAAAGTTGGAAAAAAAACTGCTGAAATAGCATGGTCTGCACCATTAAAAGACGGAGGAAGTAAAATAAATGGATATATAATTGAAAAAAAACAAGTCGGAAGTGATTATTGGTCACGTGCTCATTCATATCTAGTCGCTGATACCAATTGTGTTGTATCTGATCTGATTGATAATGCTGATTATGAGTTTAGAGTGCGAGCTGTAAACAAAGCTGGTGAATCAGAACCAAGTAGCACAACTGGTCGAGTTAAAATTACCGAGTTTCCAGACGGTACTAGACCGGAATTCATTAAGAAATTAGTTGATGCTGAAGGATCAATAGGAGGAAATGTTTCCTATCGAGTTGAGTTCGAAGGAAAACCAGCTCCAGAAGTAAAATGGTTCAAAAATGGTATCGAATTGTCTGAAACAAATAGATATCAGATAATTAATGAACAATTCTCTTCTATACTAACCATCAAGCAATTAGCTGATGGTGAAAATAATCATTTAGTCTCATGTGTTATATCCAATCCTTTGGGCAAAGAGACTTCAGAGGCTTTCATTAAAGTAATAGGTAAGGAAAAAATAATTTCAAATTGAATTTTTTTTTAACTAAAGTATTTTTTGTTAAAAGCTATTCCCAAGATTGAAAAAGAGCCCGGCGATCAGACTATCGGAATTGATGAGACCCTTAAAGTCAAAATCCCGGTTGTCGGCAAAGGACCATTCAGTTTAGCTTTGAAAAAAGATGATGAGGAGATTCGCGTTCCTGAGTCAGGAGATGGATATAAACTAAGTGAATTAGACGGTACTGTCACATTCACGATCCCATTGACCAAACGCGATGACACCGGTCAATACGAAATAGCTATTTCCAATGACTCGGGCACTGTCACCGTGCCATTTAAGGTCAAAATAAAAGCTCCACCAGGAGAGCCTCAAGGACCATTAGAAGTTACTGATATAACCAAGACTAGCTGCACTCTATTATGGAAAGCACCATTGGAAGATGGCGGTAATAGAGTGACTCATTATTTGATTGAGAAGAGGGACTGTTCTAAAGGCAAAGACAATTGGTTACCTTACACTGATCAATGCAAAGACACATTTATAAATGTTCAAGGACTGAACGAAAATTCTGAATATGAATTTAGAGTGATGGCTGTGAACCAAAATGGTGCTAGCAAACCTTTGGTAACTAGTCAAAGCTTTGTAATCAAGCTACCATTTGGTGTACCAGATGCTCCTGGTGAACCAGAAGTTAATGAGATCGGAAACGATTTTGTAACTTTAACTTGGAGCAAGCCGGCCGATAATGGCGGTGCTATAACTGGCTATTGGGTTGAAAAGAAAGAAAAACAATCAGAAAAATGGATTAAGTGCAATCTGTCTCCAATTCAAGGCACTTCATGCAACATACCCAATTTAATCGAAGACAAATCATATGAGTTTAGAGTTTTTGCAGAGAACGATGCTGGTCTTAGTCAACCTTCTATGGGAAGTAAGCTAGTTCACATAAAAGATCCTCATGCTGCCCAGTCACCTGAATTTACTGCCAAAATGAGAGATGTTGATGCTGCCGAGGGAAAGACAGCCTATTTTGAATGCCAGATAAATGGCACACCGATACCAAGTGTTTCGTTCTATCGAGGAACTAAAGAACTATTCGACAGTAGCAAGTACAAGATCACTCAAGAAGAAAACAAATACATTTTGGCCATTCATAATGTTGTACTTGATGACGAAGATGAATATAGTGTCAAAGCCAAGAACAAAGGTGGCTCACGCATGTGCCGAGCCAACTTGACTGTTAAAGCTGCACCAAAAATCAAACTACCAGAAAGATACAAAACTACTGTTATGTTCGAAAAAGATGAACAAGTAACCATTAAAATACCATTTACCGGAAATCCTCAACCAACTGCCACATGGTACAAGAACAATGAAGAAATCAAGGACACATCAAACTACACATGTGAAATCTCTAATCATTATGTAACCTTAAAATTGAATAAACCATCACACAATCAATCTGGAGATTATAAATTAAAATTGTCAAACTCACTCGGTTCGGACAGTGTTGAGATTAAGATTGTGATTGCTGATGTACCAGAACCACCTCGATTTTTGGTTGTCGAAAATGTTCAAGATGAGAGTATTTCAATCTCTTGGAAAGCACCAGAAAATGATCGCGGCAGTGCTATCACAAACTACATTGTCGAAAGACTTGATTATTCATACACAGTCAAGCTAAATGAAAGTGAACAAGAAGTTAAACCAGTTACTGAATTATGGACCAGATGCTCAATGACTAAGCGAACTCATTTCACCGATGAAACTGTTCGCTCAATGCACAAATATCAGTATAGAGTTATTGCCCAAAATATGCAAGGCAGATCAGCACCTTGCGAACCAACTTCTATTATCACAACACCGGCACCAGAAAATAGATTAAGAGCTAGAAAATGGTACGAAGATGAGACCGGAAAGCGAAGAAGAGGCAAGGACGGCTTTGCACCTTCTGATTATGATAAATGTGGTAAGTTATAGTTTTAATCAATTGATATTCGAAATATTCTTGTTAAAAAAAATTCTATAAATATGATAAAAATAAATAATTTTATTAAGTATTTATTAATAATTTAAATTTTTAAGTTCATGATTTGTGGAGCAAAGGCCAACCTGAACCAGCAGATTTTAGAGTAGGAAGCGTTTATGATTATTATGACATATTTGAAGAAATTGGCAGTGGTGCTTTTGGTGTGGTTCATAGAGCTGTAGAGAAAAAGACTGGCCGATCTTTTGCTGCCAAGTTTATACTTACACCAAGCAATGCCGAAAAAGCGGTAGTCAGAAAAGAATGTGAAATAATGAACCAGCTTATACATCCTAAGCTTTTGAACCTACACGACATTTTCGACGAGGGGGACGAAATGGTTTTGATTACTGAATTGTAAACTAAAACTAATTTACTTTAAAAAAATATATATATTTATTAATCAAAATTTTAATAGTTTGTCGGGTGGTGAATTATTTGAAAAGATTGCTGATCCAAACTACAAAATGACAGAGCCCGAAGCCAAAAAATACATTCGTCAAATATTAGAGGGTCTTCAGCACATGCATGATAACAACATAGTTCATTTGGATATAAAGCCGGAAAATATCATATTCGAGAGCAAGAATAGTCCTGGTGTAAAATTGGTTGATTTTGGTCTAGCTTGTAAACTTGATCCTGATGAGATAGTGAAGATTTCATCAGGAACTGTTGAATTTGCTGCTCCAGAAATTGTAGAGCACGACTCAGTTGGATTCTCGACTGACATGTGGGCTGTTGGTGTTCTTACTTATGTCATGTAAGAGGAAAAGAAAATTTTTCTAAAATCTTTTATTAAAATATAATTATCTAGTTTGAGTGGTTTGTCTCCATTTGGTGGCACAGACGACGAACAAACAGCTGAGAATATTAAGAGATGTGAAATAAAATTCCCATCAGACTCTTTTGGTGGAATATCTGAAAATGGAATCGATTTTATTCGTAAACTGTTGGTAAAAAATAAAGCTGGTAGATTGAATGTATATGAAGCACTAGAGCATCCATGGCTAATGGATGACAGTCTTACCGGACACCAAATACCTTCTTCGAAATATGACAGCATTCGATCTAAGATCAAAGACAAATACTCGTCATGGCCCGAACCTAACCCGGCTTTGGGTCGTATGGCCAATTTCAGTTCACTCAGAAAACTACGTCCAAAGGAATACAAAATTTACAATTCCTATTTTGATAGACGTGATGCTACACCACGTTTTGTCATTAAACCAAGGAATCAACAAGTCCAAGAAGGCCAGAGCGCTTCATTTAACTGCATTATTTTGGCCTCATCTCCTCCTGTTGTCTCATGGTACCAGGGAGGCCAAGAAATTAAAACCTCAACCAAATACTGGAAGAAATACAACAGAAATTCATATGCCTTGGAAGTTAGACGCTGCACTTTGGACGACAAGGGAGAATTTATTGTCAAAGCTATTAACTCATATGGTGAGCGAGAGTACAATGTATTCTTAAATGTGGAACGTAAGTTTTAAAATTTTTATTTTATAAGTAATTAAAATTAAACAAAATATTTACTAGCATTGCCAAAACAAACACAAGTAGAAGTTGTCCAAGAGACAAGACAAAAACGAGCTGCTCAAGAAATGGAATTCGATTTATGGAAAGAACCGGATGCCAAAGCCACATTCACATTTAAACTCAGACCTCGTTTGATTCAGGTGGGAATAAATGTTAAATTGTTATGTTGTTTGGCTGGTCGTCCAACACCAAAAGTTGAATGGTTTAAAAATTCAACACCTATTAGTCCAAGTGACCATCGTTATTCAATTGATTACAGTGCTGGAGTTTGTACTCTCGAAATAGCAGCATGTTCTTTATCCGATGCTGCAACTTATTATTGCAAAGCTGAAAACGCTTTGGGATCTGATGAAACTTCTTGTCAACTGGCAGTTGAAGAATGTAAATACAACCCACCAAAGGCTTTATTAAAGGAACAAGGTCTAGCATCACCCACTCCAAGACAATCTGTTGTTCGTGGCCCAAAACAGGAACCGCCCAAGTTTGAACGCAAATTTGCCAATCATCAATTAGTCGCTGTTGGTGATATCGTCTCCTTACGTGCCTCATATTCTGGATTTCCCCAGCCCAAAATTGATTGGCTTAAGAACGGAGAACCAGTTGGTGCCAATGTTAGTATCAGAACCACTGACTTCGATACATGTTTGACTATAAATAATGTCGAGTTACATGATGAAGGAGAGTACTCTTGTAGATTGACAAATTCTGCTGGTATGGAAATTACCAAATGCCAAGTTGAAGTAGAAAAACCAAAACAAGTTAAAAAACCAATTAAAGTACAAAAAGAGCCAAAGGAAACAAGACAGCATATTAAGGAACCCGAACCTGTTGCTGAACCAGAACCAGTAAAAAAAGCTGAATCTGTTGCTGAACCGGAACCAGTAAAGGAAGCTGAGCCTGTTGCTGAACCAGAATCAGTAAAAGAAGCTGAGCCTGTTGCTGAACCGGAACCTGTAAAGGAAGCTAAACCTGCTGTTGATCGAGTTAAGTCTGTTAACCCAAACAAATTTGGTTTTTTGAGGCATATACAAAGTCAAAATTTGGTTGAGGGTCAACCATTGATATTAGAGGCAGAAGTGTTTGGAAAAGAACCACTAGATGTAGTATGGCTAAGGAATGGCAAAGAAATACCGGAAAATCCAGATTTTTTAAAAGAGAAAAAAGACAATTTATATAGATTGATAGTTAGCGAAATATTTCCAGAAGATTCTGGAGTATTTTCAGTCGAATTGTTCAGTGAAGCAGCGAACAAAGCTATTTTATCATCGTGCTCGGTTGTCGTGAAGGCTGCAGACGAGCCCGAATTCGATCCAAAGTTTTCGAAATTTCCTCAAAGTGTAAATGTTGACGAGGGATCACCAGTCAATATAAACTGCACTTTGAATGGAACTAAGCCAATATCTGTCAAATGGTTTAAAAATAATCAAGAATTGGCCCAAACGGATCGAATTGTTATCAATAATGATGAAAACAATGGAAATTATACTTTGAATATACCGACATCGTTGGCAACCGATAGTGGAGAATACCATGCCACTGCATCCAATTCGAATGGAGAAGTAATTGCTGCTTTTAGTTTATGCGTCTCTTTTGACGAATAATTTACAATGTTTAAAAAACTGCTTTTTTGTTTAGAGAGCTTTTAAATAAAGAATACATTGATTCATTTTTTCTAAGACAAAAAATGATTATTCTTTAAGAATTTTTTTGGTCGGAAGTAATCTAAACTTTTTTTTTTGTTCGGCAAAATTAATAGAAATTTTCTAGGAAGTTAATTAAATTATTTAATTTATTTTTTCAAAATTTAGGTTAGAATTTTAAATTTATTTCTTTTTTTCTTTTATTAAAATAAAAATTGAAAAAATAATTTTCGTTTTATTTTTTTTGCTTAACCTTAACCACTAAATTATCAATTTATGATTCTTATAAGTCCATATTCTATATTATTTATAAATACAATATTTGGCAAAAATTAGAATCAATTTAAGAAAAGTTGATAGAATGATTTTTTTTAAATCATAATAACAACATATTTAAACCAGATTTGATTTTTCTTTCAAATTTATATCGTATATATGATAATGACACTTCAGGCTCAGTTGGAAACCTGACACAAGTCATCAATCTCTTATTAAAACTCGACTAAATCAAATAATTTGTGTTGATTTGATCTATTTTTTCAAAAAGATTACCAACAAGGTTTTACCAACAAGATAGTAATTCTACTCTTCAAAGAGTAGAATTCAATTATCTTACTCTGGTTTGCCAGATCATCCAATTTAAATGATGTCGATAGTGATCATTTTTAGTGCTAAGTAAATCGAAACAAAATTGACTTGATTTAAAATCGAAGAAATTGATATAAAAACTATATATCTTTTATGCAACTTTTTTTCATCCTGAAGTTTTTTTCTTACTGAATCAATACTTTTAGTGTAAAGAAATATTTTATGTATATTTTAAAATAACTTATTATCTAAAATAGGCATGGTTGATAAAACCAATTTTATCTGTAATTTTTACAAAAATAATAATATTCACAGATCAATATTAATTTAAGCTGAAAAACTTCATCCGAAATAGTAAATCTTTCTGTTTCGAACGTGACTTTTAATTTTGATCATACCATAAGCAAGCTATTCCAAGCTGATCACCTGGTAAAACTTGATATATTAATTCAAAATTTTAATAATTCCAATAGAAGAACAAAAAATTTAGAAATTAATCCGAATATTCGATAATTTTTAAAATGCTCTAGTCTAGTAAAATGCTCTAAAAGTCTAACCCTAACTCAAGCTGTGTTAAGCGTTCTCAACTTTTAAATTAAAATTAATACATAATAAAAAATGGTCACAATATCAAGTTGTGACTTCTTATTAAATAATAAAAAATATATTTTTATAATTGCGAAATTTTTGGCAATCATACCTAAAATACAATTTCCATGACTGATACAATATTTTGTTTAGTTTGTCTACTTCAAGTCATTTTGAATTAAAAAAACTTTTTCGATATTTAAATCCGAAGACCAAGTAAATGACCAGCTTAAAATTAGGTATGTATCTTTTTAAATATATTTTTTAAGTATGTTTTTTTATCGAAGAACGAGATTATCTTGTGAGCTGTTAACTATTGACAAAATTTTAGTATCCTCAGCATATTTCTCACATGTATTAACTGAAAGATCATTTTTAGATATTAAAAAATCAAAGAGGTTCCAGTAATGAATCTTGAGGTACTCCACTGGCTACATCCAATCAATTTGACATGGATAAATCCAAAATAACGTTAGTTGTTTCTTAGTGTGGAGAAAATAACTTTTCCAAAAGCTTCTCATGTCAGTAAAACTTAAATTTATATAATACTACTATATAAACGGAGTGACTCCGTCAAATGCTTTCGAGAAATCAGTGTATATAATCCCTAACATCTGTTAAGAGCTGATATGATGAAATCCAGTGATTCTAACAAATTTGTTGAACATGAATTTTTGGCATAAATTCGTGTTGGGAATCAGATAATAGATTATGATATAAAAGATAGACCAACATTTGACAAACTCTCGAGAATCTTGCAAATACCACTAGTAAGAGAAACCGAATGATAATTAATGGCATTAAGCCTATTCGTTTTCGTAAAAAGGGGTGTCATGATAATAGATCGAAGAACAAATAATAAATAATAAATATTTTTATTATTTTTTACATATTTTTTACATATTTAATGCGGCATTTATACCAAAATTTTGACATTAACTGCAGCATTTTTAGTCGCAGCGTATCTGGAAAAAAAAGTGGGTTAAATGCAGCATTAAAATCCAGAATTCTGGTTTAAAGTGCAAGGCATTACGGTAAAATCTAATTGAAAAAAAAAAACAAATTGTGGATTTTTATTCATTCTTTTATTAAATTAGAACAAGATAATTTTCAAAATATTTACAAATAATAAAAAATATATTTTAACAATTTTTAATCTTTCTTAATTGATAATATTTTAGGAACAAATGGGTATATATCTAGAATCGGAATTTTCGTGTTTGTCTTTATTATGCTTTGATGATCTATGATGACCATCTCTGCTCCGGTCACGTTCTTTCCTATCTCTGCTCTTATCACGTCTTCGATCTTCACGACTCTCTTTGTGATGATGTGACTTCTTTTTTTTATGTCTCGATGGCGATTTCGACTCTTTGTCACCATTCTCAATCGAATCAGCAGTCCGGCTTCTGCTTCTGTGTCTGGACGATTTTTTTTCTGGCCGTCTTGATCGAGACCTGCTCCTACTTCTACTCACACTCTTATAATCTTTAGATCTACTTTTATCACTGGGATATTTTTTGTAATCATAATTGTAGTCTTTATGATGAGGAGGCAGCAGATAAGAGGCACTTTTGTTCCTTTTCAAGCTCGAATCGTAAACCATTTCACCGTAGTATCCGTGTTCATATCCAGCATAGTACGGATCCATATAAACTCCTGGATGTCTATAAAAGTTATAGTTAAAGCTCGAGTGTCTGGTCATGTGATGCGAGTGATGTGCATGTGCATGGCTAGATGGATGGCTTGGCTCGACATTCGGAGATGCTTTGGACTGCGATTTGGCAATACTGGCTGATATTTTTTTAATTTGTTCGGCAGTTTTTTTTATCTCCTCTTGATCGACAGTCTCTACGGGCGCTGACTCAGATTCAGCAATAACAGCCGCTTCCTTGGCTTTTTTTCTCTCGGATTCAATCCGCTCTCTACAATCGGCTATGATTTTCTCAAGTTCTTCTAGAGGTCTCTTTAAAAGTCAATAATAATCATTGTTATTAAGTGTTATCAAGTTTTTATTTTACTATTTTATAGGAGTATAGGTGAACGATTCTGATGCATATTGCCTTAATTGACTCTTCGTCGGCACCAAAAATTGTGTACCATGGAGGATTTTCTGGCAGTGGGATTCCAAGCTCGCGAGCAGACAAAAATATACATGCACAAGCTATAATCTCAGGTGAATAGCGTAGAAATATGTCTGTCCTCAATCCATCGTTCATATAATTCCTTTAAAAGATTTTTAGTGCATTTTTACAAACTACTAAGCTTGCTCAGTCATAATTCCTCAATGTTTAAGTATTTATCCAAATTTAGATTTCATACTTACCAGTCTACCAAGAGTCCAAAAAATATAAAATTTCAAAAAATATATTCAAACCATTAGTTAATTTATTTGTTAAAAATTAAATCAAATTTAATTGTTATGTTGGTTTAAATGATTTAAATAATTCAGAGGAAAAATTTTTTTCTAAGCTTATTCACTTTTATTTTCAAATAGATTAATTATTTATATTTATAATGAACAAATATCTCATACTGATTAATTGATAAAGTAAACTCTAATTTCTCATATTAATATTTTTAAATAAACATAGCAAAAATGATCTGAAATATTTGACTTAATTTTTTGTTTATAACAAAAAAAAAGTAATATACAAAAATGGTTACCTTTTTTGATACCGGTCGATGGATTGTTTTTACCTGTTTAATGTGTAATATATAATCTTAGCAAAACTACCAGAACTGCATTGGTTATATAAAATAATAAAGAATTAAAATTTTTTATTAAAAATAAAGCTTAAAACAATTAGACTTTATTTAAGCCGCATGTCTAGAATTGTTTTAGGCTTAGGGCTATGCAGAAAACATAAACCATTGAAGAACTAGTTTTATTAATGATTGACTGAGTATTTTAATTAATTAAGTTGAATATTTAAATAAATACATACCAGGCTTTTTGGCTAAGATTTTCTTGATTACACTCCATGGCTTGTAAATAAATCAGAATCATCTTAGAAAATAATTTTTGCTTAATTATCAAAATTTTTGGCATGCTTAACGGCAATTACTTTATGAGGATGCTTTACATGTACACAAAAGCCAAGCTCTTTTAAAAGCCGGCGTTCTGCTTTGATAACTTGGTTTTTGGCTATGTGATAATGTTCGTCTATTACCATTGGTTTTATAACTCTAAATTGTGTTTTTTTTTTAAAAAGCTTTAATTTCAAAATCTGAGCGGACTTACTTTCCAGATCTCACTTGCTTAATGTGATGAAAAACATTGAGAACATCTCTTACTCGTCTTGGACATTCTTCGATCTTGGTACTGAGAAAAATAGCTGCCATGGCGTAATACTCCATAGGATTTTTGACAAATGATTTGGAGTAGTAAAATCGGTGAAAAAGAACCTGTCCAGTGGCCATTGCTGTTTGAGGTAGCTTTAGAAGCCGGCCTGCTGTTTGGATAAGTTCGCATCCTGTTAGACGCAAATCGAATTCAACGTCGTATGCTATTTGATCTTTCATCGATGGGGTTGGATAGAGTTGGTCATTTTTCATCAATGGAACTTCCAAACTCACGTTCTGTAAAACATGAGTGGTTTGAGCAGTGTTATCAGACATTTCGAGTGTCGAGTTGCGGTGAGTCGTACCAATTGGGTTTAAAGTAGACGCAGATTGAGTACGACTAGTCATTATGTATTAATAAAAAAGTCTAAATGTTTAAGTCTTTTTTAAGTGGAAAGAAAAAAAATCAGATTTTGGTAATGCAATGATGTAATTTATTAATTTTCGTTTTTTTTATGCTAAAATAAGATTTATTATTTTTTTTTATTGTAGTGTAGTTAAAATCGCCATTTAAACTTAAAATAAAATTCATTTTATGCTTTGCTTTTAGGTAAAGTTTGTTATGAAATTTTGTTGAAATTTTTTAAAACGACCAAAAAAATGTCTGATTTTTTAGCGTAAAAATTTAATTAGGGACGTTTTACTTAATTGTTTGAGACCCATCAAACGTAAATGTAAAAAAGCTGTCTTATTTTTTTATTATTTGTTAAAATTCTGATCGAGCAAATGCTCCTTCAGAAAAAAAAAACATTTAAATAAAAGAAATTTACATAAATATTTTATTTTAAAATTAAAAGAAAAAATCATTTTTTCAAAATAACTATTTTTTCAATTTTTGAATTTCAAGGTTAATTCAGCATGTTAGTGCCCTTGTTATAAAGACCCACTGTCACTCCATTTATTTAAATAACATAAAATAAATTTTACAAATTAAAAAATAAATTGTTAGTAAAATTATATAAAGAAGTAAAACATTGAAATATTAAAATTAAATTTTTTAAATTTTTTTACAAAATCTGAGAAACGGAAAGTGAATTTAAGCATGGAAAAGATAAGTCCAAAATAGAGCCTTCAGGGGAT
>JAESIW010000020.1:2910036-2932616 GCA_016802295.1 Brachionus rotundiformis
CAAATTAAAAAATAAATTGTTAGTAAAATTATATAAAGAAGTAAAACATTGAAATATTAAAATTAAATTTTTTAAATTTTTTTACAAAATCTGAGAAACGGAAAGTGAATTTAAGCATGGAAAAGAAAAGTCCAAAATAGAGCCTTCAGGGGATTTATTAAGATTTCCTAATTTTATGGCATTGAGATCCCATTTTTTATGAGATATTTATTTTAAGTTATTTTTTAATTTAAAAAAAGTTTATTTAGCATCAAACTTGAGTCTTAGAAGTATTGATGTTAAATATATTATTTGATCTGTAAAAATATGAAAATTATGAATCGATTTTTCATTAAAAAAATTAATGGAAAATTTTCAAGTTAACGATTTAGGAATAAACTAAGATTGATTATAAAAATTTTGCGCATTTTTTCTTGATTTGAGCCTAAAAAAAATATCTTCAAAACTAAGATTTTTAAACTAAAAATTGAACGTCAGTTAATTGGCTTTTAAAATACTTTAAATAACTTTTTCCATAGATTTAAGCAAGTCTGTTTGAAAAAATTAGCCAGCAAGTCTAAAATAAGTGTCAATATTTTAATTAAAAGGTGAGTATAAAATAACAAAAGTAAAAACTAAATTCTTGGATTTTGATTATTATCTTTTTAGTATAATGTCAATAAAAAAAATTTTTTTCACATGAAATGCCCTGGATAAAATAATATTTTTTATTTTGATGTACGGATATTGTATGTCGTTTGATAAACAAAGAATTTTAAGGATCAAAATTATATTAAATATTTTTTTAGAAAAAGATTTGTTTTGTCTTATTATTCCTTATTTTTTTCTAGAATTGATTGTTAAAATACAAGCTACTGCTATTGTTCTTTATTCATCGTTAAGAAGTAGCTAAAAAATCACTTTTAATCCGAAAATTTTGGATTATTTTAAAATTTTTAAAAATTTGATTTCTGCATTTATATTTTCAAAAATATTTATCTTTTCTGATAATATAAGTATAAACATTATATAAATTAGCATTTTTCGTTTTCATTAATTCAATAAATTCGGATGTATCTAAAAATACTAATAGAAATACACAAAACCTCAATTATTTATCTTGAACATTGAATTGAAACATATGATTATTCATTAAAACTTATGGCTACAATTAAAAAGCCATCTCTGAGTTTCAACTATGATTTCACATTTAAAATAAAATAAATATTTAAAAAAAAATCCTTATTGGAAATAGATTATCCAGTTGTATCTAAAAATATCTCGATTTTTAATTTATTTAATAACTTAAATAGAATTTTTAATATTTCAAAAAACTCAAGTTTATTGTTAAGGCTTATACTAAGACAATCTAAATTTTAGCTAAAAATTATAAATAATTTTGCATAATACTAATTTAATGAATTCAAAAATTGTGGAATAAACGAAAAATGAATAAATATAACTTTGGTAAAAATGAACGTTAATTTTTTGATAAATACCAGTTTAATAAAGAAAAAACTTCTCTTGGGAACTATTAGACCATTTACAGTTTGCATTTTAAAATCACCAAATTACAAGTGTGGAGTCAATAAAAGCGCCAATCGAATACTGGCATTACCACAAACTGCTAAAACCTTCCAAGCGGTAAATATAAGCACTGGACAAAGACAAAACACAATCCGTGGCGGTCCAGGTTATACTAACTTTGGCCATGGACGATATAAACAGCAAGTTAGCAAATATGCGTATTTTTGGTACGCTTTTCTTTTTGGAAGTATAACTTTCGTTACTTTTTTCGATTTTGAGAGCTTTTCGTTCCGTGGCCAGGAACCAGAAGAGAAAATCAACGACATAAAACGAATGTATAATAGAATAGACATGCCTCGAGCAAAAGAGATCGAAACAACAGAGCTTGATACTTCTATTTCAGACAAAAATGAGTCTCAAGTGGACAAAAAAAGGACAAAGCAATCATTTCGTGATAGAAAGATTATTCAATATGAAAATAAAATAAGACACTACTCTACTCCAGACAAGGTGTTTCGTTATTTTGCTACCTTGAAAATTTGGAACGAAAAATTAAATGACTATGAAGTATTGATGAAACCAGACGATTTTATTCGATCTTTAACCTATGGTGCAAAACAACCCGAAGGACTCGGCTTGGACAGCTATCAGAGATTTGATCCCAATGTAGTTTTTTTTTTTTAAATTGGAAATTATATAATTTTGTTCTATCTGATTTTAGATGCAAAAGTTAGATTTGAAATTAGGTGAAGATAGTGCTTTTAAGCATCTTGGCAATCATGGACTGATTTCGTTTTCAGATTACGTTTTTCTGGTTACTCTTTTATCAAGTAAAATTATTTTAAAACTAGATTTCTAAGAAGATATAACAACATTCTGATATTATTTATAAAAAAATATTCTAAATTCAAACAAAAATTTTAATAATATTAATTTTAAAAAATTTGAATTAATAATATGAATATTTAAAAATTTTTCTTTTGAAAAGTTCCTGTTCGCCATTTTGAGATTGCTTTTCACATGTTTGACAGTGATGGTAATGGAAATTTGGATATCCAGGAATTCGATCAAGTTGGTTTTTTTTATTCAATTTAAATTCAAATTAATTGTTTCTTCGATAGCTTCAACTGATCATTCGAAGCCAAACTTCGTTAGGTCAGAGACATAGAGATACTCGAATGACAGGAAATGTAATCAAAGAAAATTCGGCTCTAAATGAATTCTTTTTTGGCCAAGATTTAAAAGATTATCTCACTGTAAAAAAGTTTACTAGTTTTCAGAAAAAACTCCAAGACGAAGTTATTAAAATGGAGTTTAATTTTTGTGAAAGAAAGGAAAAAAATGGTCAACAAGTGATAAGCGAGTACATTTTTTGTGAAATGATTTTGGCATATGCTGGATTTAGCTCCGGAAAGACAAAAAAAATGCTTAAAAGAATAGAAAAAATCTATGATGAAGAAAATTCGTCTGGAATTACCTTACAAGATTTTCAAGAGTTTTTCAAAGTTCTGCGATGCATTGATGACATTGAAACGGCGCTTAAATTTTATACAATTGCTGGTGCATCAATAGACAAAAGTAGGCAAAAAGCACTCATTTTTATTTATTAAAATTATCTTTTTTCAGCAATACTGAAACATGTATCTAAAACTGTGGCAAATAGCCTGCTAAGTGATCATGTAATCGATGTAATTTTTAATTTGTTTGATGAAAATGGAGATGGTCGATTAAGCAACAAAGAATTCATTAAAGTAATGAAAAAAAGATGGTCACGAGGATTAGAGACTCCGAAAGATACTGGATTTGTTAAGCTAATGGAAGCAATTGGCGAGTGTGGCAAAGAATTGCTTTTCTAAACATTTAACCATTTTTAATTAGTTGCTTTTTATTAATTATAATTGAAATTATATATCTCTAATAAATTTATTTTATGAATTCAATATTTTCAGTCTGTATAAATTCAAAGAGCGTCAGTGGTGTAGCGGTTATCATTGTTGCCTTCCAAGCAGCAGATCCGGGTTCGACTCCCGGCTGACGCAATTTTTTTTCAAAAATTTATCAAATTTATTTAGAAAACAAAAATAGAAAAAAACTCCGTGACGGGGAATTGAACCCCGGTCTCCCGCGTGACAGGCGGGGATACTCACCACTATACTATCACGGATAGTGATATATTTATAAAAATTAGCATTATTTTAAATTTACTGGAAGAACATTGTTTGATTTTAAAACTACTTCAAAAAATTTTCCCGTGCCGGGAATTGAACCCGGGCCTTGACGGTGAGAGCGTCAAATCCTAACCACTAGACCACGCGGGATCTTATTCAAAGATATTCTTATTTAAAATTTATTATCAGAAAAAAATCAGTAATTTTAAAAAAAAGTTTCTTAAAAGCATGGTAAAGTTATTTCTTCACCTTTCTTTATTTCCCAATGTAGTTCTTTAACTACTTTCTTAACTGGAACTTCTTTAAAAACAAGTTTTGAAGTTTGAACTTTCATTACTGGTTGTGGAACAACTACAGGTACTGGAATAGGGACTGCTATGGGCTGTGCTACAGGAGTTGGTACAGCAATTGGAACATGAACAGGTGCCGGGACAGCCACTGGAAGAAGTGGAGCAACTCTCAAAACTGGAGCTCTATAATAAACTGGATAACTAGCATACATTTTTGAATCGATTTATTCAATAATCGAATCTTGCTCAATTTATACCTGTATTACTAACATTAATTAAAATTCTTCAGATCATCATTTCTTTGATGTATAAAATATTTTTAATTTAAATTCGATTTTATTTTCAATGGTATTTTAATAAATTTTTTTGTCCATAAACTATTCAATTGAAAAAATTTAAGATTAAAAGCACAATAATTTGTTTTCAATATCACATTTTGATTTCATAGAGCGTCAGTGGTGTAGCGGTTATCATTGTTGCCTTCCAAGCAGCAGATCCGGGTTCGACTCCCGGCTGACGCAATTTTTATATCATAATTAAATAGAAGGGAATATATAATCAATTTAATTTATTTTTATAGATACTTTAATTTACAGAGAAAGAATTCTGGTAAGCTTTTTTTGGTAAAATAAAAATTATTCTTTATTATATTCTAGATGAATTAAAAATTCATTTCAAGTTTTCTATTTTGTTTCATTTTTCTTATTTTTGTTTATCAAAATTTTATGTTTTCCCGAAAATCATTCATTCAATCGAATCAATAATTGGATTTTGCTATTGATCTATTAATATTTGCTATTACCAGAGAGTGTCCATGAGCAGAACATTGACTTATAATTTTTTTTAGTCTATTTGGAATATTTCAAAATTTTTCTTTATTTCTAATAAAAATGAGTTCTTTTTAGTTTTTAAATTAGTTTAATTGATCAAAATATTTTGATAATTCAATAATTATATTGAATTGCATTGTTTAAGATTTTTAATTTAAGATTTTTAATTTAAAGAAAATTTCTTAATTTTAGAAATATTTTATCAATTTTAATTAGAACATGATTAGGTAGAATTTAAAATTGTTGATTTGATCAAGCAACTTGAAAATTTTAAAAAAAATTACGACGGAAATTTCTATACTTCTAAATTCTAACTTGACTAGTTTTTATTCTTCATTTTATCTTTGAGAAAGATTAATTTAAAAAAATGATAAATTTAATAGTGCTTTTTAAAAATAAATAAAAAATTAATTTATTTAAAATATTTTTAAAATATGAATCGTTTCAATATTTTAAAATGATTAAAAATTATTCACAATTTAAAACAACAGGTACAACTCTGTTTAGGTCGTAATCATATCGCACTATTAATTTCACTAGTTCCTGGTCATTTAGCTGAATTTCCAAATCGGGTCCAATTATTTCTTTTAATTGATTAAATGTGCTCTCGAGTAGTTGAGGATCAGCTACAATTAAGGGATGTGCGTAGTCAATAAGCTGTTGCTGGCGTGTTACAGAAATTTCTGAGTTAATGGGCTGAACATTGTCCAAGCTGTCAGCAAACATTATATCATCATCACTGCTGGTTTCATTAAAAAAATTGTCTAAAATCTTCTTTTTATTACTTTTATAAACTGGCTTTGGTTTATGTACACTTTTTAATTTCAACTTTTCATCTAATTTTTTAACTAGATTTTTGTTTAACTGTTTAAATTCATCTTTGTCTAATTTAACATTATTTTCTTTCATCATTTTAACCAATATTTCCACACTAGCATCCTTCGAAAAATGTTTTAATTAAAAAAGAAGAATATTTTGAATCACTTACCATTAAATTTTTTAAATCAAACTGTTCGCTTAGAGTTATGATGTCAATTAAATCGATAATCCAGTCATCGTTATCTGAAATTTTGCAAAAACTATCCAGACTAACCATTAATCTTTGTTCAATCAGTGATTTTAAAGAAAGGCACTGAATAAAAAATAATATTTTTTAATTCTCTTAAATTTTTTTTTTAATTTTATACTTCATATTTGTCAGCCAAAGTCAAGAGTTCAATCAACTCATAGTTGTCCAACTGATAATCAGAATCAAAGTGTCCACTGTACAGATAATTGATAAATACTTCAAAAAGCTTCAAGTTGGAATCGTACAATACGATTTTTCTGTTAACAAAAAATTAGAAATGAAATATTTTAATTTAGACATTAAATATAATCTTTGTGTTTAATTTATACCTATTTATAGATTCTTTCATACCAGAAGTGAGAGCTCGATGAAACCAAGTGCATCTGGATGCTACCAATACTCCATGTACATCAAAATTGACAGAATTTTTTTGCTCATCAATGACATTTAGTACTATGTCTGATAAATGTTTTGTTTTCAAAATTTTTTGTGCTTCACTTGCTAAATGATTCTTATCAATTGATTGTGAATTATCTAAGTTTTTCTCAATTTGAATATTTTTTCTGAGTAATAGTCTTTCTATTTCGTTTGTAAACTCTTTATTATTTATTTTCGAAATTAATTGAAATATCAATGAATTTGAAATTGCTCTATTTTGCCTCAACTCGTTTAGCATCCATTGCTAAAATAGAAATATAGTTTTGATAGTTGAAATTTTGAAGGAGTATTTTATACTATTCTGGAAGATGAAACATTGAATGTGAATCTAAATTCCTTTTGTTTGGATGACTTGATTGACTTTGTTTTGATTTTTTCCAAAAAACCATCAATCTTTACCAAAGAGGTTGGTGTTTCATTGACAATATTATTTGTAATATTGTATAGTTCTTTTAAAATAATATTCGCTTTAGAGTTTTGCTTAGCTAATTGATATTTCTCTCTAATCAGAAAATTTTTAAATCTATTTTATAAGTGAAATGTAATTCAGTTATTACAAGGAAGATTCAAATTTAGATATTTTCTTTTTAACAATGGCAGTAAATTTTTGGAATTTTTTCAACTCGCGAATATGCATAGCAGTCTTTATGGATTTACCAAGTTTTTTTTTAAGCTTTTTGCCACTTTTTTGTCCTGTTACCAAATCTTTATCGTCTTCATCTTCATCAGAATTTTTCATATTCGACTTGGAATTTTTGAATTTTTTGTTCGAAATTATTTTATCAATGCAATCTTCCCAGCATCTTATCAAATTTAGCATGTTATCAACAAATTTGTCAAGCTTTAAAAAAAAAAGTAATAAAAGAGCAGTTTTTCGATAGCAATTTTAATTTATATTTTAAATTTATTTTAAATTGCCAGTTTTGAATCCAATTTACCTCAGGAACCAGATATTCAGCTACTTCGCGTCTGTTCTGTTCAGTTGATTTCTGACAATGTTTGAATAGAGACATCAAGAATTGCTTGAATTGTTCCACAAAGAAAAGATAACTTAATAAATTAATTGATTAATACAGATACATATTAACAATTTATAGATTATATTTATAAAAAGGTATCTTTTTTTTAGCATACCGATAAAGCTTTTTAATATACTCAGAAATCTTTACAGTATACGCGTTATTATCCATATTTAGATTGTTAAATACCTTAATAGCATATTAAAATATGATTAATGTACTTCAAGTAAAATAAAAAATTATAACAAAAACTTTTTTCAAAATTTCCATTTTTTTGATGTAAAAAAATGGAGTCCAGAGGACTTAAACAAATGAAATCAGACAACTGATTTCTTTTCTCAAACAGAAAATGATAATTTTTAATTTGTTAGTATGTTTTCAGAAAAAAAATGTACCAATAAGTAAAGTATGTTGGAATAAAAATGGGTATATTTTAATAAGTTTCTTTCTTTTAAAACTTTTTAATTTAATATTGTCATTTAAGATCTTTTTAAATTCAAATTATAATTTTCATACAATATATTTTTAATCGAATTAAAAATGAAGAAAAAATTAAAATATCTTACCAATTTTCAATGTTTTTAAAAAAAGCCATCTTCTCAATTTTGGATAACTGATCTTGCTTGCTAGCAAACAAATCAAGTACTCTGACAATTTTAACCAAAACTTAAATTGGAAAAATATAATCCAATTTTAGAAGTAAGAATAAAGTGTACTTATTGCAATATGTTCCAAAAAAAATTTTAAATTTTGCACCAATTTTGCTGGATCGGAAAATAAATGATTTTCCAAGGTTAAAGATTCATTGTATTTTATTCTAGCATTTAAAGACTCGATACATTTTTTTACATCATTTATCAACATATTAATAGCTGCTAAATTTAGTCAGTTTAAAATTTATTTTAATCAAAGAATTACTTTCTTTAAAATTGTTGTTATCCACAACGCTTTGAACAATTTGCCTAAATTGGTCTAATTCAGAGTATTTTTGCACAAATTTAATCAATTCGTCTATTTTTTGATCTTGAGTTCCTTTTTGGCCACAAATTTCGAGTTTATTCGAAAGACAATTGTTATATAAGTAAAAAAGAATCAACTCAATTAGATCTGGTTCAAGTCGGAGCTTCTTCAAATCTTTGATAAACTTTTCAGTTTTTTCCCCAAAAGTAAGGCTTAAAATTGTTTTGTGAGCGTAAAACTTAATTTTTAATTAAATTTATCAATTAAAACTAGATTAATTTTTAAACTCACGTGTCGACCAGTCACTGTTTTTATGATTACATCAGAAAAAAATTCATTATTAAACATGTTGGCGAAATTATATTGCTTATCAAAATTATCTATTGCCAAAACCTTTAAAAAAATTAATAATTCGAAATAATAATTTAAGCGTTAAATTAACTCGTTGACAAGTGATTTCAAATTTTCCTTGATCATTAGACAAAATCATGAGTGAATTTTTATTAGATTTATCTTTAGGTTCAATTGAATCGAAATACACATTGAATTCAAAATTAAGATTGGGCGAGCTCATTTCCATGCTTTCTGAAACTGAATCATACTTTTAATTTTCGAATCATTTTTTATACAACTAATAAACTTTATAAAAACCTACTTCAAAAGAATTGCATTGAAAAATTGGACGAATTGTCTCATTGAAAGTGTTGTTGGGTAAAAAATGCCAAGTTATTTCTCCCAAACCGAAATCCTCGCTGTCAGTATCGTCAGAGTTCGAGCTTGTATCACCGAATAAATAATCGTTCTTTTTAAGCTCGAACTTTATGCTAAATTCATTTGGTTAGTAAAGATAAGGATTAGAGTTTAGCTTACTTATCACTTTGAGTATCAAGTCTTAACTGGTTCTCGTCATCAAGAAAATCAAACTTGAGGATCTTGTGTATTAGAATTAATGAAAATATTATCTATTTAATACAAACAGTTTACTTTCCAGCATCCAATATGAGGAATTTCCTGGATTCTGTCCATTTTGTATTTTGTGATTTTGTTAAAAGCCTTTGAGCTGTTCATCATGGTCTGGAATCAATTTAAATTAAAAGAATTTAAAAGAGTAAGAAAGGAATAAAAATTGAGAAATTTTTTGCATCTATAAAGGTATACAGCTTTATACTGATTTATTCAAGAGACTAAAATTAAAGGAATAATGACTATAAAATTTTTAATAATAATTATATGTTCATAAACTTAGTTACTCAAAACAAAGCTAAATTTTTTTCATCGAGTCTAATGTCATGATTCAAAAAGAATTTGGAACTAAATGAAATTTAGAATTAAAAAATGAAAATAATTATAATTTTTGAGTTGAAATTTGCATATTAAAATAAAAAATTGAGTCATTTAAGAAATAAGTTTTTTTCTTTAATAAAGTAAATTTTGTTGATCTAATCTTTATAATCGTCGATAATAATATATAAATGATTCTAAACTTTATTTCATTTAAATAAAGGTACTACTATTGATTATATTTTGATATTATGATTTATGATTTTTTCATTTTTCTTGACAAATATTTTGTAATTTTTTACTTATTAATTGCGAAAAATAATAATTATTTTTCCAATAATTAGCACCACTTATCCAACTTTGCTAGTTATCATCGAACTTGAGTAATTTCTTGCTAGAATAAAAAACTTATATTTTAAGTAAAACATCTTAAGTGCTTTAGTTGGATTAAAATTGCTTGAAGCGTAAATAAGTTTTTACACCAGTATCAAAATCATAATTGTTTTTCTCAAATATATAATTCTGAAAATATTATTTGAAAAAATTTATGCTTATTAAACAAACATTTATTCTGTATTATTATTTATTTAAACAATATTGATAATAATAACAGCTCCCGTTTTACTTTAATTATTGTGATGGATTTTATTTATTTAATAAAATTATTTAATAAAATCTAAGTGAACTTCATTGATTAAATCTCCTAAAAAATAAATTATATTTACATGTGTCAATTTTAGGATACTTTCATCTTTAAATAATATATTAAAATCATAATTTCCTTAACTAAATATTTTTTTGAATATGAAGTTTTTTATAAAAAAAATTAAAATAAATAAAATAAGTAAGTTGATGATTTAAATATTTTTTACTAATTCAGGTTGGAGATATCATAGTTATGAATCATAAAATGCTATTACAAAACCATTTTTAGAACTTTTATCGAAAATTAAGTAATCAAGCTTTAAATTTATTTTAAAAATGTCGTAAATATTGAAAACCATTACATTAAAGTAAGAAAGAGCTAAATTTGTTTTTTTATACCTGTACCATGCATCCTGTGATTTTAATTTAATTATCATCTTTAGATTACAATTTCATCGTTGATTCTGTAACTAATGAAGAAGCAAAGGCGCCATCTACCAAAGTAAATATTAAACTTTTTTGTGACAATTTTTAATGAATAATCAAAATGTTAGACAAAAATTGTCTTAGCAAAATTAAAAAAATAACGAATTGAGAAGTTTCATTAAATTTTGATTGTTTTGCGATTTTTCATTTAAAAATATTAAGTAATTAAATTTCGTCTCCCAATCGCAATTTTAAATTATTTCAATAACAATTTTATCAATTAATATTAAGATAAAAGATAAGGATAACAAAGATATTTTTTCATTTTTAGATAAAAAAAAAATTAAAGTGTTAACGGACGATTAACTTGTCTTACAGGTCGTAATCATAATACTCTATCAGCCAATAATAATAATAAAATTTCTTTTAAATTTTCTTTTTTTAACAAAGAGCTAAACAGATGCTCTATGTCAAATCCAGAAGTTTCTAATTCAAAATCCTTTTTCAAAACCAAATCAATTTATACAAATTATTAAATCTTGTAACCCGTGAAAATTTGGTTAAATATGTTTTTATATTGATATCAGTTAGATAGTGAGTTATTGTTAAGAAGACAATAAGTGCCCAAGAACCAGCCTAGATCACAAAAACAAATCATGGTAGGAAGGAATCTTTTGGTACATTTAAAGTTTGCTAAGATATTGAAATAATAATCATAATTTTTTTTACTACCGTATTCCCTTGCAAATAAGTTCTCCCCTAAGACTACCTTTTCAAAAGCTAATCAAAAATGGCATAGTTCTATCTATGTTGCTTTCTTGTAAAGCATACTTAGATCTTTATGAAATATTAAATTTGAAGAAAATATTCTACCATCTAAGGACTTAATAAGACACGATTTTGGGGGCAATTATTTACAAGGGTTTACGATTTAATTGAGCTATTTTTTGTTGAATTTTTTAAAGATTTTATGAGTATAATTTAGTTAATTATATTATAAATTAAAAAAAATCAAAGCCAAGTAAATCAATGAGTTAATTATTGCTAAAGAATGTGATTTTTCAATCTGTTTCGTTTATTTATTATTAAAGACTTAATTGATTATTAAAAATTAAAATAACGAAATTAGGTGTTTTTATAATAGAAAATTATTAAAAAAGGATAAGTTTTAATTTTAATCAAATTGTAAAAAAGAGGTAAATGATACCAATTTTCAAAACAATCAAAAAAATTTAGCCTTTATGTTTTGTCTTTTTTCAAAAATACTACAGCTAAAGCAAATAGAATTTTGGGTTTAAGTAAGTAAGCATTTAAGTATCCTTGTAGCGAGACTATCAAATTATTGCATTATTAAATGGTTAGATCACACCTGAAATATACTATCAGTGTCCTTAGAAAAAGATAAAAATGAGCTTGAGAGAGTTCAGAAAAGAGTAACAAAGTTGATTCCAAAATTAAGTGGCTTAGATTATCAACAACGCTTGTTGAGGCTAGATTTAACTAATTTGAGAAAAAGGAGGTTAAGAGGTGATCTAATTCAGATGTACAAATTGGTAAATAATTATGAAAAAATTAAATTTAATAAAGGAATCAATAAAGGAATAGTCTTAATACAAAAATTGGTATTCAAAGATATGAATTGAGAAGAAATAGCTATTGTCTAACTCGTGAAAGAATAGAAAATTGTCTTTCGAGACATAACTTTTTTACAAAGAGAATTGTGAACGAATGGAATAGGCTCCCGGAAGATGTGGTAAAAGCAAAGAGTCTTAATAGTTTTAAAGCGAAGCTTGATAGTTGGATGGCGAAACTAATAGAAGTGACTGCTACAGCTCCCTAAGGCTATGCTAAGATAACCTATAAGCTGCTGCAGTTTAAACTACTACTACTTCTACTATATTACCTAATTAATACTTGTAAATATTTTTTGATAGAATTACCCAACAATGTCCTATTAAAGCTTCTAGAAACCGATGTAATGAAAGGAAAAACAAGAATATACGGATCTTTTAAAAATTGTCAGCTAAAATTGATAAAGCTAGATTTGACTTAAGAACATCTTTAGGAATGCAAGCATACAACCGATAATCTAGCTTGGGTTATTGTTTGGTATCAATTAAACAAATTAAACATCCAAAATAAAAAGCTAATCCTAACTCCAGTATATAAATAACATAACTCAAAATAATTTTCCATAAAATAAAACATAGAAATTCTTCTATTTGAGTCACTTATTTGGAGAGAAATTTTCGAAAAGAAGAAATCCTTTAAAGTCAGCACTTTTTTCAATTTATAATGATTAATATGATTGCAAAAAATTATTTCATTTTTTTCGTTTTAATTCTAAAATCTTTTTTTATTAGATTCAAAAAAAATCTAATTACTGCTAATTTTTAAATTTAAAGAGACTTATTTGGTTCTTATTTGATTTGACGCATAAACGTATAAAATAATATAATTTACTTTGAAATATTTTAGCTCATTACTTTAATTATTATAGAAATATATTGATCCGTCAGAATTTGCGCTTAGCCTGATAAATTAAAACTCTAAATTATTATTTTTCCATTTAAAAAAAACTAAATAGTTTAAGAGTTATTTTTAATTTTTAGTATAAAATCAAATCTAATTAGCGAAACTGTATTCGATTGTGATTTAAAATGGCTTTTAATGTTTTTTTTTAAGTATTTTAAATTTAATTTATGTTTTAGAAAAATCAGATTTTTTTATTTGTAGTAAATATTTTGATCTTTATGTGACCCAAAAGTTTTAATTAAAGCAAAAAGTCATGTTGTTTTTAAAATTTGTTTAAAATACTCTTGGACATAGAATTGACCATTTTACTGACCCATATAATCTTTGCTTGAAAAACAAATAGAAACTAGGGAACTTATAAACTCGAAGACAAAATTTAAAAGCAACTTTGTTTATTATTAATTTTCTAAATCAAAATATCAAGTTATGCGAGCACAAAAAATAATCATTAAAGACAATGTTAAAAGCACAACTCTTTGCATATATTTTTATTTTATTCATTTCTGTTTAGTCTTTTTTTTTATAACGTTTATTAATTAATTAAGTTATTCATATTAATCAGATTTGGCTTCAGACATTAAATTTGATTAGGTATTTTCAAAACAACTGGCAATGCAAGCAATCAAATGCGTAGTGGTCGGTGACGGTGCAGTCGGAAAGACCTGTCTATTGATATCCTACACCACCAACTCTTTTCCAGGTGAATACATACCAACAGTATTTGACAACTTTTCGGCCAATGTAATGGTCGACGGAAAGCCGGTCAACTTGGGGCTATGGGACACGGCCGGCCAAGAGGACTACGACCGCTTGAGACCACTGTCGTATCCGCAAACTGACATTTTTCTGATCTGCTTTTCCATCGTGAGTCCAACTTCGTTCGAAAACGTGAGAGCCAAGTGGTATCCAGAAGTGAGTCACCATTGTCCCACCACACCTATCATTTTGGTCGGTACCAAACTCGATCTAAGAGACGACAAAGAAACCTTAGAGAGATTGCGCGAGAAAAAGCAATCGCCCATCACATTTCCCCAAGGTCTGGCCATGATGAAAGAAATAAATGCAATCAAGTATTTGGGTAAGTTTTAGCAGTAAGTTGGTTCAAATAGGATATCTACTTTTTATGTCTTAGAATGTTCGGCTTTGACTCAAAAAGGTTTGAAGACTGTGTTCGACGAGGCCATCCGCGCTGTCCTAGTACCAACCAAACAGCGCAAAAAGAAGAATTGTATTTTCTTGTAAATTTTTTGTATACAATCATTTATAAACCAATTTAATATCGATTCGAAATTAGATTTCTTTTTAAAAAAAACGAACTTTATATTTACTTTTATACACATTTTTTTTAAATTAAAGAAAATACAAAATTGATAAATAAAATATTGATTTAACTCAATAAATTAATTATTAATTTTAATGTCGAATTTTCGAATCTAAAGTCAATGACAATAGTAAAAACCAGTATGCTCAAAAAATTTAAATAAGAGTCAATTTTTTCCAGTGTAATTTAAATATTTATTTTATGCTGGTGTAAGCATAGACCGATTATTAACTTTTCTGATATTTCAATGGAAAATCGGTAAATTAGTTCCATTGATTTTTTATCTATTTATCTAAATAATTTGAGGGGTAACCTCAGGCCGTGTAGAATGGATCATATCCCTCTTTTCAGCCTACCGAAAAATATAATTGTTAACAATAAAAATTTGAAAGAAATTAAAAAATTGTCTAAAAATAAGAAGATAAAAAAGTTCCATTGATATAGAAGTTACAATATGGACATAAATTTGCCAATTTTCAGTTTATATTAATAAAGTGAGTTTTTTTTCTTTTCTTTTGTGTCTATAGCTACAGAAAGGACATAAAAGTTAAAACATGGAATTATATTTGTATATTTTGTATTCATAAAGTATTCATAAAGTTACTTTTTTTGAAATAAATTATTAAATATTACTAGATTTTTATGGTTCCATTGAAAATAGATGTATTTTAATTTTTTAGAGTTTACTTCGTAAGTGTGTAATATTAGATAATTAAACCAATATTTAATAAAATTATTGATATATGAACTTATGAACTTACTTATTTTATAGTGGAGTATTTGGTAAGGAGACTTTATTTTGATCGTCTGCGGAATAACCAGCTTGTTTATTTTGAGTCTAAGCTCAATCAACCGCTTCACAATGCAATTCTAGACCGTGGTAATCATCTGGAAACAGACTATTCAATGCTTGGTTGCATCATTCTTTTTGGGAAATTTTTTTTAGTTCCAACATCTTGAAATTTTTTGATGTAGACTGACCATTAGCTTGGTATTTAACGTCAATGGTAACAAAGCAAATTTTGATCCTGTGGGATTAAATATCATTTTCATATATGATAGCAAATTTTTAAACATTCATTTTATAATATTCATTTAGTACATGGTATCCCTCTGTATGAACAGGATATTTAGCTAATTTTTGTTTTCGGAAGGTATCGAAAGCATTTCTAGCTAAATAAACTATTAAAATTTTAGATTTAGCTTAGTAAATTTAATTTGTATTTAGATGAATGAAGACGATTCAAAATTTTATCAAATTTATAAATATTCAGAATCAAAAAACTGATTTGTTTTAATTTAAGTCTTAATAAATCTGATATCCAGGTTAAATGGAAAATTTAAATCTTAGATAAAAAACTTATCATTTTTCACGTTCAATCTAAAATTATTAATATTTTAGTGATTCATTTTTATTTAGTAATAGATAAATGCATCAAGTCAACATTGGATAATGACATTTTTCAATTAGATAGATGAAAATTTTACTAATTTAGAAAAAAATTCTGATCGACCATTCTATATTTCTGGAAAGTAAAAAAGAAATTCAATTTAAACCCTTGTTTTTAACTAAAATTCTATAAAACAATTTATCCGAATTGTAAATATTTAATACTTTTGTTTTTATAAGAATGCAAAATCTGATTAAAACAAAGCTAGTTTTAAATAAAAATATTTATATATGATCTCTAAAATTAAATAATTTAAATGGTTATATTAACTTGGCAAGGCGAAATTTTATGTTAGACTAAAAAATCAGATAATGGAATAAATCAAAGCGTGAAAATATCAATAATTAAAGGTTTAAATATTTTTGATTAAGAGTTAAATTGACATGAATAAATAACTCCAAGTGTTTGAATAATAAATTAACTTGAAGCTAAAATCCCAAATCAGAAAAAAGATTAAAAATAGTAATAATTGCAGCACATTCTGTTCATTACCTTGAAAAATAATTAAAAATTATCTTAGTTTAGGTAAATATAGCTAAATATAAAAATAAAAGAAAAGTTTTATATGAAAATCTGAAAACCAAATTCAAATTTCAGATATTAGAAATAGTTTTATTTTTTTAATTTATTTCAAATGTTTCATTTTTTAAGATATAAATTTTCAAGACCACTTAGATATCGTAGTAAATTAATCCAAATTTATTTTCTTTGGGCAAGTTAAGTTATTTTCCAGTTTTTTGCTAAAAGAACCATTTACAGTTTAAGTATGAATAAACCACACCACATCATAAATAACTTTTTATTACAAATTTTCTTTGATGATTGAATGGCCAAATTTAAGAACAATCCAGGCTAAAACAATTCTTTTTTATTTATTGTTTGTTAACAAAAGAGATTTAGTTATTTTCTTTCAACGAATCTAAATTAAAGTTACTTTTAATTTATTTATTATTTAAATTTTAATTTTGGATAAAACTGTTTTCCAATTAAGTGATTCATAAACATGAACGACTTAGAAAATGAAAATATAGTGAAAATACTAATTCTTGGAGATTGGTAAACTTGGTCAAACTAATTTTTATAATCGTATAATGTTTTAACTTTACAGCCAAGTCGGCAAGACCAAATTCCTGCTTGAATATATTAAGTTTAATAATATGAACAATTTAAACATTGATATAAATAACAATAAAAATTCGAATCTAAATGATTCATTTAACTTGACAGCACCCTTGGACGATCGCTACGTACCTACCTCAATAGAAGTCTACAAATCAGAGTTTAAAATAAACGAAAAAGACTACATCCTTTCGATCGCCGATATATCTGGTAATCGTAACGATGATCTATACATACAAATGCGTAATTACTTTTACTTGATCGAAAAGGTAAAATATATTATAGGATATATTTTTAATTATTTAATTAAATATTTATCGTTTTAATTTAGAAAGTTGACACAATTTTGCTTTGTTTTTCTCTTGTAGATCAAACTTCTTACTCAGATATTACCAAAAAGGTATATTATTTTTTTACTTAAATTTTATTAAAGAAAACAAATGAAAAAACCTCGGTTATGTTTACCATACATTTTGCATTGATATTATATGCTGTAAAATGTTTAGTATGGAATTAGACCCAGTTAACAAAATTATCTAAAATATTTTTTAGCCAGTTGTCTTTTTTGGGACATTTAGTTCCAAAATAATACTATTCACAAATTCAAATATAAATTTAAAATGAGAATGCATCTATATTTTGTTATTTTTAATATAGAATAGCATTTAGCATTGCGGCAAATTGAAGTTAATGATTAAATTAAATGATCAATTAGTATTAAAATAAGAAAGTTATTAGGTAAATTTTAACTTTAGATGCATAATTAAGCATAATGCATGTTAATGGTTTTACATGGTTTGGTCGACATAAAAATATGTTTCTGTATTAAATTTTAAAATTAAAAAAGAGTAAAAATCTTTATTTAGAATAACTATAAAGCTCTATTTGCCAACATTCCTATGAATTGTTCTTTTATAATACCAAATGAATTTTTTAAATTAAGATTTTTCACAATAAAAAATGTACTTTAAAGTATGATTTGAATGAAGGTAATTAAAAATAATTTTGAATTACTTATATAATCATTTTTTTGTAAAAAACGTCAATTATCTAGTCATATATTTTAAATGATTTAAATAAATTCTTAAAAAGTTATAATATATTTAATTTGTAATAATTTTCGGAGCCTTTTTTTATGGTTTTGTGAAATTTGGTTTCAAAGAACAAAATATTAAAAAATCTTATACATTTTTTTCCAAAAGTAAAAAAAATATTCAGGTTTAACTCTGCAAATTCGGCAGAACTTAAATTTCAATATCCTTGAGGTTAGATCACTTTTCGTAGATTTGCACATCATTAGCATACTTCGACAATTGATGCAACCATCAATGTTGCACCATGTTTCATTTGTAGAACCAGTTTTTCCAGTTCCAGTTTCTATTGTACCTAATTTTTAGACAATGTACAGAATTTTTAATACTATTTTTTATTAATAATTTATTCAAGTGGTTGCCAGAAATAAAAAAATTCTATCCCAATATACCAATTCTACTAGTCGGAACAAAATGTGATCTCAAACAGAAAGCTAAGGAGCTAAAGTTAAACTCAACGAAATCAGACTCTGTCAAATCTTCTCTTCAGACCTCAGCTATTTCGGAAAACAAATTTCCCATTGATTCAAAAAAATTATCTACTGAGCTTATTTCACTGAAATCGTCTCTGCATCATCAGTTGACAAAATCCAAGTCGATCCAGGACAGACCAATTTCGTTGATATCCAAAGTATCTAGAGAAGAAATGTTTTCATCTTCAAATAAAATAGACAAGAAACTGATAGATGAAAATTTGAAGTATATACTTGACAAATTAAACTCGGTACCATCGTTTCTTACCCTAAATGAATTTGTCAAATTGAGTTTATTAGACGATGAGACAAATGTAAAAATAGATGACTCGACTGACTTGGACTCGAGCTCAATATGCAATCAATATGTCAATAAAAAACAAATAAATAAGCTAAAAGAGGTTGTAAATACAAGATATTATTTTAAAACATCATGTTTTGAGATAAATTCGATCCGATTTTTGATGGATAAAGCGATCGTAACCGCGATCAATTTTCATCTAAAAAAGGATCGATTACCTTTTAAGCAGTCAAGATATAACTTAAATTTAAATAATGGTATAACAAATGAAAAAAACGAGCAGAACACTGACTCGATAATGAGAACAGATAGTAACGGGGCGGCCAGTGAGCTCGCCAATAACAGAGAAAAGTTAAAGAAAGAAAAAAAAAGCGGTCTTTGCAAATTAAGATGCTTTAGTTGTACAAGAAGTGAAACTAATACAAGTCTTAATCAAATATAGTATTTTAAAGTTAATTTCGAAAATAATTTTAATTTTTTTTTAAAGTTATTATTTTTAAAAGTTATATTAAATAATTCAAATTAAATCGATTAAATAATTGATTCGTATATATATAAATATATTTTTTCTCTTTTTCCAATATTCATTAATTGTTATAACTGTATACTATTTTTTAAATAAATTCAATAAATTTTCTCAATTCATTTATTTCTCATTTTCAAAGCATCTTGATTATTTATTTAATTTAGTTTAATTAAGTTGTATAATTCAGACGATCTCGAAGTGAGCTGGGTGAATTCCCCGGTTTCCGAAAGTTCACTTTAAGTTCACACTATCCCAACCCGGACCCGCCAGAGGTATCAGAGGTCATTCAAGAAGACTGTCCGGCCAGGCTTCCACCAAAATGGAATGCCCTATCAGCTACATTGACAGACGCCGACTCCGTCAACAAGTTCAAGAACGGATACGATGCCTTCCGGTCTAGTCAACTATCCTGAAGATGAGCATTTATTTATAAAATTTTTCTCTTACAGCTTTTTCTATCGAGAATCTTAACTCTTATTTTGACCTAAAAATTTAAACAGGATTTCTTTTATAAGTTTTTTTCTATGTGTTATGTGCAAGAAGCAAGCTAGTCTTGCTGTAGCTTATATTATTATTATTATTATTAGGTCCCATGTACAAATCGGGATATGATTCTTAATAAGCAAATAATAGAAGTACAATTCCTTAATAAATAATTAAAAGTCAATTTTACAATTAAGCAAAAAAATCAATTCAATTATTTATTTATTTTATTAAATATATATTTTTGAGTAGCTTCCAAACAGCTTTCGCTTTCATTTAAAGCGAATTATTGTTAAAGATTAATCTAGATACATGACTATTAAAAAGTAGATTTTAAAAAAATTTAATATTATCATTTTTTTACTTTTATTTACAGTTAATGAGATTAATGAAAGTGGTTTAAATGAGTTATGAATTTTTTGGTTGTGTTAGATTGATGTGTTGTCCAGTATTCGTGTATTCTTTTGCAATCAGATCTTACTAAGATTTTTTCGATATTTAAGAATAGCCTGTTCGATCTCTCTACTATAGCTTTAAATTTTTAAGCTTTAATCGCGAATTGTTAGATTAGTTTTAAAAATATATTTTGGATATGATTTCCATTTTTGATACAAAATTCTAGCAAGTTAGTTCAGAATTGTGACAAAGAACTGAAGATTAAATTATATTCTGTCCGATTTATTAATGGTTAGCTCTCTACCTTGGAAAACTGCTTTATAAAATATTTCTTTGCCAAATGCTATATAAACTTTTTAATAAATATTCAAATATTTTTTACATAATTGGTTATTGAAAATTTGTTTAACCAAGAGTAATTTTTGCTTGTAATATATATTAATTTTACTGATTCAAATTTGATAATTTGTTCAAAGGTTTAGTTATTGTAAATTTACTGAGTCCAAAAAATATTTCTATTAGTATACTTAGCCGGGTATCATATTCCTTCAAACCTTTTTCACTAATAGATATATTGTTCAGCTGATATCTAAAAATTGATTGAGAGAACTGTTTGTACTGAAAGGCTTTGGTTTCAGGCCTTACTAATTTTGGTCTGCATCCAACAACTATTTAGAGACTCCTTTACACTTTACTCATCTCCTTCAAAATAGCTTTCTGAGCAATTGTAGATCTTTTTAAAAAAGTTGTTTTAAAATTTTTTTTTCAAAAAAGGTCGATAGTTATTTGGAAGCATTAGATTAATTTTTTCAATATTTTTCACGTTTTAACTTTTTGATCCGCCAAATATTTTTCTTTAGAACTTATTTGAGTGGTGGAATGATTGGCAGTTAAAATTGGTTGATTTTTGGATACTGCAATTATCTTGTATTATTATCATCATTCTAAAAATACATCTTTTTTTATATATTATACGAGGGTTTTTCAAATAAAGCTTAATTACACTTTCAATCGCTTTATAATTATATAAATTTATCATTATCAATTAGATAATATTATAGAAAAGTTGAAAAATTTCTTTCATAAAAAATCTATCTAAAAAAGCGAAAACTTACCTTGATTTCATCACGATTTATACAAAATATAATTAACAGAAAAATATTGCCGAGTTTAGTCTACAACCACGCATTTTGGCATTAAATATCTCTGATAAAATTATATCAATTTAGATCTAATTTTAAAATCTATGTTAAATCTAAAAATCTCATAAATGCTTGTTTATAAATTGAGATCTTTACTTTGGGGCTTTTGCTTTGAAGATATATTTTCAGTATGCAAGAAAATTTTATCAAAATAAAAATCAAATTTAAGCTTGATAGTGAGTATTGATTTGATAGACAGAGTAGCAAGTAAATGACAGGTCCTTAATTGTTTGGAAACGGATTTAAGAACCAATAGGCATAAAATTTACTAAATGGATTTAGATAGTACACATCTATGATATACATGTTTAATCGTTTGCTTTGAGTTTAAGCACCTAAAAATACAATTACACTGATTTTTGCTTGATTAAGTTTGACCAAAGCAAATATCCTAACTAATATCGACTATTTGGCTAACAATTTTGTTTTAGTTATGTGAAATGTCTTTATTAATCCTGTTGCAAATTTGTATCCTCAAAGTCAATTTTTATCAGCAAACAAACCCTCAATATTTCTACCAAGTGTGTTTCGAGTGAATTCGTACAAAATAAAAATGGACAAATTCATAAATCATCTTTATCTTAGATAGATTGGTTTTGGGCAAAAATGGAGACACTTTTCCAGGAAACGGATTTTAAAATTTCTAATTATAAACCAATTTAATTGAGTATCAAATTTCGTGAACAATTTTTTGTTGTAAGGTACTAAGAAATGAGTATTTTTCGTGGTCTAATGTTGTTCTATTGAAGTGATATCAAATTTCTACTAAATTTACAGCTCTTTATTTTTATCAAATATTTAAAATAAGTTTTTTTTTTAAATTGGATAAATTAGAGCACTTAGTATGAATTAGAATAAAAACAGTTTTTGGGTCAAATCGAAGGATGTCTTGTCGCCGCGTAATTACATTCTACGAAATTGACTTTCTCACATCTGAATAGTTTATTTACGAAATTAAAAACATGGTTTAAATCGTTATTGAGATATCGTAAATTTAAAAAAATTAATCAAGATAAAAATATTAATAAATTGGCTCCTCGACTCATAATT